>CM039138.1:9403849-9422963 GCA_022036555.1 Microstegium vimineum | reverse complement strand
GGTGGTGGCGCGACGCGATGGTGCGATGCGGCGAGGCTCTCACCGGCGTTGTGTGGCCCGGCGAGCGGGTGCGTGAGCACCGCGGTGGTGTAGCGCGTGCAGCGCAAGTGTTGGTTGGTCCGGAGGAGCTCCGAAGAGGCCCAACCACTTGCGAGCTCCGCGACGGCGGCAATGGCGAGGCGACGGCACGGCGCAACGTTGCGCGTCTGCACGGGCAGAGGCGGCGAGTGGCCAGTGGCATGGCCGGTGCAGTGCGGCAGGGCGCGGCGCGACGTGAGTGGCGCAGGGCGGCTGTCGACGTCGGCGAGCAGGCATCGACGACCACGTGGCGGCAACGCCGGCGTACGGCGCGACCAGCGGTCGGGCGCGGGTGCAGGCGTAGGGGCGCGCGTGCGGGACACGTAAGCTGCGCGTGCGTGGGAGCGCGGGCGTGCGCACGCGGGCGTGGGCCGGCGCAAGGCCGAGCGGGCCGAAATGGTGGACGCGGCCCATCTTAGGTTTGTTTCCTTTTCCCATTTTTTTTTACAGGTTCCAAACTGAATTCAATTCAAAACAGTTTCAAAAACTTAAAACTAAGATTTGAAACTTAAACCAAAGTTGTTCAGAATAATATTCTCTACATTTTTCATGTAGGTCACATTTTCTGAAAACCATTATTTGAAAAGGTTTTAGATTTAAAACTGAATCACCCTTTTAAGGAAAAGAAATACTTTTATTCTTTAAAAAATTAAACTAAACTTAATTAGACAAGGTGATTAGCAAGCAAAGCAATCTACTCTTTATTCTAGGTGTAACAAACTTAGCTAAGCAAGTTAATCAAGACTAGAGCACAAAAAACCTATCCAATTCTAGTGTGAAAGATATACATAAACACACATGAAATGATGGCATAAGTAAACATGAATGCAAATGAAATGCTCATGTTTAGTGGCTAAGGATGATCCTAATGCAAAACTTGACACAGGGTGTCACACCAAGAGAGGTAAGGCGACCTTTGCAACTCCAAAGCCTTGTTTCGTGAAGAGCAATGGTCGGTTTTGCTCTAGTTGCAAGCAAGTAGGGCATGATGAGCAATATTGCAAACTAAACCAAAGCAAGATAAAATTTACAAGTGCATCTATTCGCTTTGATTCTAGTTATGTGCTTACCAAGAGCAAGAAAGGTGTGATTGCTAAGTACATGGGTACTCCCAATGAGAGCTCAAAGAAGAAAGCTATTTGGGTACCTAAGTCCTTAGTCACTAACTTTGGAGGACCCAAATAATAATGGGTACCTAAGAAGAATTGAATCTTTTGTAGGTCAATTATAAAGCCGGAGGGAGGCATTGGGTGCTTGATAGTGGGTGCACTCAACATATGACTGGAGATTCAAGAATGTTCAACTCTATCAAGCAAAATGATTGCAATGGGATTGAATCTATCACATTTGGTGACAATGGCAAAGGCAAGGTCAAAGGGCTTGGTAAGATTGCTATATTCAATGACATGAGCATATCCAATGTGTCTAGTAGAGAGCTTGAACTTCAATTTGCTATCCGTAGCTCAACCTTGCGATCTTGGATTTAAATGCATCTTTGGAGTTGATGATGTAGAGATAATAAGTGTAGATGGCTCTAACTTGATATTCAAAGGATTTAGATATGAGAATATCTACTTAGTTGATTTCAATGCCAAAGAAACTCAATTGTCAATTTGCTTGCTATCCAAATCTAGCATGTGTTGGCTATGGCATAGAAGGTTTGGTCATGTTGGAATGAGGCAATTGAACAAACTAGTCAAGCATGATCTAGTTAGAGGCTTGAAGGATGTGGTCTTTGAAAAAGATAAGCTATGTAGCTCTTATCAAGCCGGCAAATAAGTTGGAAATACTCACCCTAGTAAGAGCATGATGAGTACTTGCAAACCATTTGAGCTCTTGCAAATGGACTTGTTTGGACCAACCGCCTACACTAGCATTGGTGGAAACAAATATGGCTTTGTGATAGTTGATGATTTCACTAGATATACATGGGTATTCTTCTTGAGTGACAAGAGTGAAACATTTGATACATTCAAGATCTTTGTCAAGAGATGCCAAAATAAATTTGAAACCACTATCAAGAGAGTAAGAAGTGACAATGGTAGTGAGTTCAAGAATACAAGAGTTGATGAGCTATGTGATGAATATGGAATCAAACATCAATTCTCGGCCAAGTATACACCTCAATCAAATGGGCTTGTTGAGAGGAATAATAGGACACTCATTGATATGGCAAGATCTATGCTTAGTGAATACAATGTGAGTGATTCTTTTTGGGTCGAAGCTATCAACACGGCTTGCTATTATAGCAACCGACTCTATTTTCACAAGATGCTTGAGAAGACACCTTATGAGCTATTGAATGGAAGAAAGCCAAATATTGCATACTTTAGAGTATTTGGATGCAGATGCTATATCTTGAAGAAAGGTGCAAGATTGAGCAAATTTGAGAAGAAATGTGATGAATGCTTCCTACTTGGCTACTCAACTACAAGCAAAGCTTATAGAGTATGGAATCTTACTCATGGCATAGTTGAGGAGGTACATGATGTGGAGTTTGATGAAACAAATGGATCTCAAGATGATAATATCAACCATGATGATGTGAGAGGTGAACCATTGGCCAATGAAATGAAGAACATGGATATTGGGGACATTAGGCCGAAGCAAGTGGATGATGAGCAAGATATTGAAAATCTAGTGAATCCTTCATCCAATGTGCAACTCAATGACAATCAAGCTAGTTCATCCTCTCCAACTCAAGATCGAGAAGCTAGTTCATCTACTCTACCCAATGATCAACCAAGTACAAGCAATCAACTTCCAATACTCCAACCTACATCTATTGCAAGAGATCATCCTATAGATCATATTATTGGAGATATCACTAGTGGTGTACAAACAAGATCAAGATTGGCTTCATTTTATGAACACTATTCTTTTGTATCATCTATTGAGCCAACCAAGATTGAAGAGGCTTTGCAAGATATTGATTGGGTGAATGCTATGCATGAAGAACTCAACAACTTCACTAGAAATCAAGTTTGAGAGCTAGTTGAGAGACCAAAGAACCACAATGTCATTGGCACTAGATGGGTTTTTCGCAACAAGCAAGATCAAGATGGAATAGTGGTGAGAAACAAAGCAAGACTAGTTGCACAAGGTTACACTCAAGTAGAGGGTCTTGACCTTGGAGAAACATATACACCGGTGGCAAGGCTAGAAGCAATAAGGATATTATTATCTTATGCTTATGCTCACAACATTAAGCTCTATCAAATGGATGTGAAGAGTGCATTTCTCAATGGGTATATAAATGAATTGGTATTTGTTGAGCAACCACCCGGTTTTGAAGATGACAAGAAACCCAACCATGTGTACAAGCTAAGAAGGCATTATATGGCTTGAAGCAAGCTCCTAGAGCATGGTATGAGAGGTTAAGAGACTTTCTCTTCTCTAAGGGATTTATTATGGGCAAGGTTGATACTACTCTATTCACCAAGAAGATTGGGAAGGACTTATTTGTGTTGCAAATCTATGTGGATGACATTATCTTCGGGTCAACCAATCAAGAGTTTTGTGAAGAATTTGGCAACATGATGGCCAAAGAATTTGAGATGTCTATGCTTGGAGAGCTTAGTTACTTCCTTGGTCTTCAAGTCAAACAATTGAAGAATGAGACTTTTGTTAGTCAAGGCAAGTATGTCAAGGACATGCTCAAGAAGTTCAATCTAGATGAAGCAAAGTCTATTAGTACACCAATGGGAACAAATGGAAATTTGGATGGTGATGCTAGTGGCAACATGGTAGATCAAAAGCTATATAAATCAATGATTGGTAGCTTGCTCTATGTGACCACATCAAGACCGGATGTCATGTTTAGTGTATGCATGTGTGCAAGATTTCAAGCTTCTCCAAGAGAGAGTCATTTGAAGGCCACAAAGAGGATATTCAGATATTTGAAGCATACACCTAATGTTGGGTTGTGGTATCCTAAAGGATCAAACTTTGAGTTACTTGGATACTCCGACTCGGACTATGCGGGTTGCAAGATAGAAAGGAAAAGCACATCGGACACTTGTCAATTGCTTGGAAGATCACTAGTCTCATGATCATCAAAGAAGCAAAATAGTGTGGCACTCTCTACCACCGAAGCCGAGTATATTAGTGCGGGGAGTTGTTGTGCACAAATCCTATGGATGAGAGCTACTTTGAATGACTTTGGAGTCAAATTCAAGCAAGTGCCTTTGCTATGTGACAATGAAAGTGCAATCAAGCTCACCAACAATCCGGTTCAACACTCAAGAACAAAGCATATTGATGTCCGTCACCATTTCATTAGAGATCATCAATTGAAAGGGGACATTTCTATCACTAGTGTTGGCACCGAAGATCAATTGGTCGATATCTTTACCAAGCCACTAGATGAGAAAAGGTTTTGCAAGCTAAGGAATGAGTTGAACATACTTGATTTCTCCAACATGAGTTGATGCACCCCCACTTATATGACATATCTCTACTCCAACAATTCAAGGTAAAAGTTGATTTGAGAGCATTCATGCATACCTTGGTAGGACTTGTCTAGAGCATATAGACATCACTCATGCTTCTAGGCTCATTCATGAAAACAAAATATTTGATGATTATATGGTATCACTATAGCTTCTATGAGTTAATATGATCTAGTGGTGGCATATGACATGTTGATGTGCTTGCAATCCTAGTGTTTGCTCTATGTCTATGAACTCAAATGTTTAATTCAACATAGGCAAGATAACCATCTTAGAATGTGTGAAGAAGCTTGTCTATGGTTTAAATCAAATTAAATATCTTGGGCAAGTAGCTTAGTTCAAACCAAAGTTGAAAATAATCTTTCACCCTATCTCACACTAAGGGGGGGCTAAAACTTTAATATCTATAATTGGTCCCACCTTTTTGTGTCAATTGGATGACAAAGTGGGGGAAGTTATTGTAAAAGATATCACGGGGGAGAAATTTTGTTGGGGGAGAATTAAAAAGATATAAAATGAAGAGAAACATGATAAGGGGAGAAAATGAAAAGTCAATTTTGAAAAGAACATAAAAATAGGGGGATCAAGCTCATGAACACTATTTGTTGCATTTGAATGTTTGCATCCTCATATTTATTGTTGCACAAGCACTTTAAATTCAAATTATATGCTTGTGTGGTTCTTGCTAGTAATACAAATTGAATGATGATTGATCAACTAGCATGCATAGGATGATAAGCTAGATAATAGTTTCAAGTAGTCTTTCAAGTTGTATCTAGAACCCTCTCTTTTAATGTTGATCTTATGGGGTTTCTAGTGTTTACTTGATGTCTAGCTAATCATGATGCTAAGGGTGATTCTAAATTTTGCACTCCGATGGTATCACGCTTCAAAGGTCTACTCTTACACCTTAGCATCATTTGGTAGCTATTTACTCTCTCACAATGCCTATCTATACATATGTGCAAATCTTGAACCAAACTCATGAAGCACATATGTAGGGGGAGCTAATAACTACCAAACCGAATTTGTGTAACTTGTCCAAATCTTGAATCTATGATTAAAGTGCTTGGACAAGCAATTCAAGTTCAAAAATGATTATATTTCATATCTTTATGGAAGGGTTGTCATCAATTACCAAAAAGGGGGAGATTGAGAGTCCCCATGTGTTTTGGTTTTGAGTAATTGATGAAACCCACTTGAGTACTAACCTTGAGTCTCTAAGTGTGAATCATGAGATAGGCTGGTACATACCATGTGATGGAGCAAGGTGGATCAAGTGGATGGCACAAGCTCTAGCATGGTGGTAGAAAGGAAAATGGTGTGAAGCCAAAGGTGAAATCTAGGAACCATTTTCGGTTTGGTGATCAAGACATCATAGAGGATGTGATCACATTTAGGATAGATAGCCGTACTATCAAGGAGGGAGCTCTTAAGTATGATTACGGTTATCATGTGCCACTAGGTTCATATGCATTGCATTAAAATCAATTGAACTAGTGGAAACAACCAACTAAATCCAAGATAATTGTGAACTAAAAGCTAACACACGTGCACAAGTGTTTGGATCACTTAGTGTTGGCTCTTGGAAGTTTGGAAGAAGTTGGAGAAGTGCTTGGCAGCTCAAAAGAGCTCCGGACTGTGGTCCGAACGCAAGGGTATGGCTGAGTCCGGACCATCGGTGATGGGTTCGAAAGCAAACCCTTGCTGGTCACGCTAAGGAAGAGGATCTGGACGTAGGTTGAGGTCCGGACGCAGGGCACCGGACATGCGTCCGGAGTGCCTGCCCTCTCTGTTGCTCTCTGTGTGGAGCATCCGGACGCAGGTTGATGGTCCGGTTAGTGAATTGGACATGCGTCCGGAGGTGAAGAAATGAAGAAGGTGACCGGACGCGTGGCCGTTGGTCCGGACTGCGCTTCGCGCGCGATCGGAGGCCGCGTCCGGAGTGGCGAACAGTGAAGGTGTCTCTCTATGTGGGGGGCGTCCGGACGTTGTTGATGATCCCGACCCCCCACTGTTGCTTGCGTCCAGAGGTGGCGCAGAGAGCCTGTTTTGAGGGCAAAACAGCTAGTTGTGAGTGAGGGCTATATATAGTTGTATGGTCGGCCCTTTGGGGCACTTCTTCCACATTCTCATCACTCACACACTTGTGTTCATTTGTGAGAAGCTCCACCACTCATCCTCTAAACATATTTGACATATTCTAGAGAGATTGAGTGAATCCAAGTGCATTGCTTTGTTGATTGCATTCTAGTGGCACTTGGTGATCGTCGTCATCGCGGAGCTCTTGTTATTCTTAGAGGTTGCCACCTCCTAGACGGCTTGGTGCGACGAGGATCGTTGAGCGGAGGAAGGTGATTGTCTCTGGCTCCGATCAGTGGATTGTGAGGGGTTCTTGAACCTACCCCGCGGTAGATTCGCGAAAGGTATCTCTAGTGGATTCCGCGTAGCTTGTGGATGTCCATCTTGTGTTGGTTGTGCGGCACCCGGTGACGGGTTTGGCTTGTGATTGCTAATTAGCGCGTGAATCTCCAAGTGGGTGTATCGCTACAACAAGGACTAGCTTGTTGGCAAACAAGTGAACCTCGGTAAAAAATATTGTGTCTCATTGTCTCTCTACCGAGGATTCATCTTGTAATTGGTTGGTTATCTCTTTGCTACTCTTTTGTCGGTATAACCATTCTAACTCTAGCTTTGCATTACTCTCTTTACATTCTTGCAAAGTAGAGCCTCTAACTTAGCTTGTGTAACTTAGTCTAGTAGAACTAGTGATCTAGCCCTTGTGTGTGACATAGAATTCATCTTGCTAGTAACTAGAATTGATAGGTGACTTGCATAACCATAGAGCTAGAGCAAACTTGCTTAATGGCGTGTTTTATTCTAACAAGTTTGCTTAAGTGTTGTTGTAGAAAATTTAATTAGGCTATTCACCCCCCTCTAGCCATTCCTAGACCTTTCACGAAGAGAGCAGCTTTCTACTTTTCGCTATGTTGTATTGCTGTGTTTTTTCTCATTCTTTTATTTTGCTTGTATGTGTTCAAATAGGGAGGAGTATGTCGCACATGCACACATGCACTGACGCACGGATTTGAAGAGTTTCATTATGTTGTTTCCAAGACTATTATGTCATTTAGAATAAAATAAATCTTGAATGAAACACTCATTCTCAATGTAATATATTTAATTTTATGACTCATAAAAAGTTGATAATCAAGACGAGAGTTTCATCATTATAAAACTTATTTCCTCTCTTTTTTATTAAAACATTATCATGTTATAAAATAGATATGTGACAGCTCATTAAATGTAAATAAATTTTTTATTGAAACTGTCCTTACATAGAGGAACATGCTGCGCGCCTTCCAAAGATGAAAAGCATTTATTTGAGAAATGGCTCCGGGTACTGGTAGTATTTTGGAGGAAAAACGAAATGAGAAGTCGCAAAAGTCACGTACACACGCTGCCGTATGCATTTCGTCTTTTTGAACCTGCTGCGTACTATGCATTTCACCGAAAGAATCCCTGGTACCCATCGAGCACCGACTAACTTTTACCCTGTATTCGTTGGTTGCTCCTGCTCGGCACTGCTGGCCCCTCGTTCGGAAGACTCTTTTTCTAAAGTTGGAGAGACCCATTTACCCTTTGCGTGGCTATATTCTGTAATTGTAATAAAAAATACAGTAACGACGAACCCCTCCGTGTATAAAATTGTGTTGTTCAAACTCCTGTTCCCGCGGTCTGTTTGAGTCCGTGGAATTAATCGGCTATATGATTGGTGTGTTCCAGATAAAAAACAAAATCGGCGGGGATAATGCGTCACGGCGTTGAGGACTTGAGGGGGCGAGCGGGGCACGCCTGGATGGACGGTGCGCGCACGTGACAGATGGACTGACTTTTGCGTACGCAAGGCTACGACAGAGTAGTCACAGACAAGTGGGCAACGGCCTCTCCTAGAACTACCAGGGGACCCAGTGTCAGGGACTAGTGATTTTTGTCTTGGGGGTGCGGGGCTCTATTATTTATTTATTTATTTATTTATCTGTATATACACAGCTCGTGGCAGCGAAGATGAAATCGTGCCGGTGACGACGTGGCGTGCGCCTCTTTTTAACTTTTTTTCCGACACGCTTTGGGTCAGTACTGGTAGTCTGGTACCGATTCGACGGGTCGCGGCATCCCACCCGTCGCACGAGACTGGTCCAGCACGCCGGCTTTGCTGCGGTGTGCTGTTTCTGAGGGTGCAATTACAGGAATACCCTCCCGTCATTTTCGCTATACTCCACGGCTCGGACCAAAGTTGAAAAAACTTAAATTAATTAACCAAATATATGTTCTCTCCGTCCAAGAAAAATCTAACAATTTTAGGTTTGATACTTAATAAACGTTATTAGACTAAATATCAAATACGTATATTTTTATACCAAATGAAATGTTGTTTTTTTTTGTATAGAGACCATGTTCGATTGGTAGAAAAGTCGAATGATTGAATAATGTTGTATGAGAAAGAATAAGCTGAAATAAACTGAGAGTAATTTAAGCAAACAGTGCCTGACTTAGCCAAACATAGAAAGTTTAACCTGTTCGAAATCTACAATTATATTCTTTTTAGACAAAGCGAGTACAAAGATATATTATATAAAATATTAAGTATATTTTTATAATAAGCATATATTCTATAAACTAAAGGTTAGCTTATAGTCAAATTCTCTTGAGGTGGAGGTATTATTTAGCATATATGTGCTTTTTCTTACCAGCGTATTAGCCCTTACATGATCCTCCATATGTAATCCTAAAGACATCATGCTCATTAGCAATGCAACCCATCCAAATACATGGCACTTCATCTCATAAATTAGCTGAGGTATACTAAATTCATATAGCATGAACTTTTATCATCATAAATAATTCAAATCATGTCTCTTTTGACGTGAAAAACTAAAGTTAATATCATTTTGTCTTGCTCATCCTCAAGCTATCACGAAAACTTCTCATCTTATCTTTTTATCGATTCAAAAATTCTCATGCTCCCTTTTCTCAAAAGGACGACGTAGTAATGATTGTTTCAATAGTAGTTATGTGCTAGTGAACCTTCACATATTTTGGTTCTCTAAAGCGGATAAGCAAATATCATAAACTAAAGTTTATACTCCCTCCATATCCATATTAGTTATCGTTTTGAAAAATGTTTAAGTTAAATATTAGAAATATAAATAATGAATACCTTTTAAGTTGTTGAGTTTAGAAAAATAAAATCATATCAATAGATTTGTCTTAATTTTTTCCATAAAAGTATAAATATATTATATTCCAATAATAATTTTTTTAAAAAATAAGCAGTTAAAGTTAGGCTTTGGAGACTGTGTTGTTGTACTAAACGTCAAGCAACATGAGTATGTGTTGTTGTACTAAACGTCAAGCAACATGAGTATGGAGGGAGTGTCGATCTCTACTCCCTTAGTGTCATTTTAGCTTTATCTCAAACTCTTTTGATTTAACTAGGGAATCACCAACATTTTGAATTTGAAACAACACATACTCCTCCATCGCACGAACACGATTTCCACGATGGTAATTTGAGTAATTTCACGCATCCCTGAAACTGAAACCCAAAGAAGGACAATTACCTAGCCGTTTCCCCATTTAGCCAACGGGCCTGTTGTTGGGAAATAAAAACATGAGAAACATGCACTTTAAATCCAGGGTGGACCCCACCAACCACCGACCCGATTTTCTTTATAAAGGCCTTCCCCGCTCCCAGCTCTCCTCTGCGTTACGCTCCCCCCACCTAACCCAAACCGAGCTGGCCTTTCGCAGATCGAACCCTCGCCGACCAAGTATTTCGCACAAGTCACCTTTGCCTGTATTGCCTTTTTGGGCGTAGCCCCGTGAAGGTTTCTCCGCCGCGAGCCCGTGTCCTTCGCCGGAGTTTGCCATATGAATGGTCAAACCCCGATGGGGCTCGCCGCAGCCGCAGTCGCAGCAGTGAGGCCGTGCCGCCGCCGCCTCCTCTCGTCCGCCTCCGCCTCCGCGGCGTCAAAGACGGCGGCGGGCACAGCTACACGGCTCTTCCCCAGATTGCACCACCCGCACCACCCCCCGTACGGCCGGCGCCTCCCCTTCCTCGTCTCCGCGGCGTCGCAGTCACAGGCCTCGCAGGCCGTCCCGGCCACCCCTCCCACCCCTGTACCGGTCCCCGTCCCATCCGACCCACGCACCGCCGTTTCCGGCAACCTCCCTTTCTTCGACCGCGTCCTCTTCCCGGACTCGTTCCCGCTCGAGACCCCGACTGCCAAGGAGGAGGAGGACGCAGCGGAGGTGCAGACCGATGAGGCGGTGGCGCCGG
This sequence comes from Microstegium vimineum, assembly GCA_022036555.1. NCBI lineage: Eukaryota > Viridiplantae > Streptophyta > Magnoliopsida > Poales > Poaceae > Microstegium > Microstegium vimineum. The sequence goes on along the minus strand of CM039138.1, from coordinate 9,412,091 downwards.
CCGTGCCCTTGAGGAAGGAGACGGAGACGGAGAGGGAGGCGTGGAGGCTGCTGCGCAGGGCGGTCGTCAGCTACTGCGGCGAGCCCGTGGGGACGGTGGCGACGGAGGACCCCGAGTGCACGGAGACGCTCAACTACGACCAGGTCTTCATCAGGGACTTCGTGCCCTCCGCGCTTGCCTTCCTCATGCGCGGCGAGACCGAGATCGTCCGCAACTTCCTCCTCCACACCCTCCAGCTTCAGGTGAGCTGATCCCGATCCTGCTTACTAGGTCCTCGTCTGGTCAAAATTTAAAGTTCCAAAAGAATTTAGTTCTAAGTTAGTACTACTGTCAATGACGTGTACGGCAATAATTTGTTTTTGTGAGTTGTGGATGGAAATAGACACCGAAGTTTGCATGGCTAGGATATATTTGGGATTTTTTTTTTATCATTTCCGGTCGTTTATTTCTATGGGCAAGTGAAAATTATCATCAATTTACTGAGTGGGTACCAGTTTGTGGTTATTTAGGTGATGAGCTCTTCTATAATTATCTTCTAGCTGACAAGCAATATACTAATTCTATCACATGCTTTTGCAATTGTAGTTCTGTGTTGAACTTGGTAGATTGCAATAACCAATGCTAAAATAATGAAAAGAATGTGAAATGTTTTTCCTCTGAAGATTCTAAAAACTGATTCAAACAGACTAGGACCATGTAACAAGATTTCACTTGATCTATACCACTAAGAGGCAACAGTAATATTTTCTGTTACAGTGAATAAAAAAGATTTTGTGTTTGCTGAACTCCTCTCTTGTTCCTTGTTTATGGATGTTTTTCTTGAGCTAGTCACTAATTACTTCTTTCTTTTATGATTAGAGCTGGGAGAAAACTGTTGATTGTTACAGCCCGGGGCAAGGATTGATGCCAGCTAGCTTCAAGATTAGGACCGTACCGCTTGATGAGAACAATGAAGGATTTGAGGAGGTCTTGGACCCTGACTTCGGTGAGGCAGCCATTGGCCGTGTAGCTCCTGTGGATTCTGGTATGTATCTTGTTTGTACATAAGCTGCATATAAGAATTCGTTTTGAAGTTACTGTTGTCATGCATCTTTGTTCTGCTACTTCAACCATATTTATCTTTTTGCAGGACTCTGGTGGATTATTTTGTTGAGAGCTTACTGCAAGATTACAGGGGACAATGCTTTTCTAGAAAGAGTTGATGTGCAGACAGGAATTCAATTGATACTGAGTTTGTGTTTGGCTGATGGGTTTGACATGTTCCCAACATTACTAGTTACAGATGGATCATGCATGATAGACAGGAGGATGGGAATACATGGGCATCCTCTTGAAATCCAAGTAAGTTGAGTTTAATTGCTTATGGCTTAGTTCACTAGATCCTAGAATAATGATCTATAATGTTATTCACCAATAGGAAAAACGTGCTGCCATGTAGGAACCAGTTTTTTTTCTTGTAACTAGTGTAATTTATAACAAAAGAAAATAGTTATGCTATTCTTCTTTCATAAATTTAGATCTATTTGGATATCAGCTGAAGATCTGTACTTACAAGTTATTTCTGTTACGCAGGCTTTGTTCTACTCTGCTTTACGATGCTCACGAGAAATGCTTGTTGTGAACAATGGATCGAAAAACCTCATCCGTGCCATTAACAACAGGCTCAGTGCATTGTCCTTTCACATCAGAGAATATTACTGGGTGGACATGAAGAAGATAAATGAGATATACAGATACAAGACAGAAGAATACTCCCATGATGCCACTAACAAATTCAACATTTACCCTGAGCAAATTCCTTCCTGGCTTGTTGACTGGATTCCTGAGAAAGGAGGTTACCTTATAGGGAATCTGCAGCCAGCTCACATGGATTTTAGGTTCTTCTCTCTTGGCAACCTTTGGGCCATAGCTTCATCTCTAACTACTCCTAAACAAGCTGAGGGAATTCTTAGCCTTATTGAAGAAAAATGGGATGATCTTGTAGCAAACATGCCCCTCAAGATATGCTACCCTGCAATGGAAGATGATGAATGGCGTATTATTACTGGCAGTGATCCTAAGAATACGTAAGCATCCTTGCTTCTAGAATCAATCTTTCGTTCTGTCCTTCCATGTCTTTCGGTTTGTCATATCTCCCTTTTGTGGTTCTCTATCTATTTCTTCTTTTAAGTTAAACTTCTCTTTTGTAAACATCACATCAAATTGTTGACATGTGTCCACTTTGTGAATGTGCAGCCCATGGTCATATCATAATGGTGGATCTTGGCCAACACTATTGGGGCAGGTAAATATCAACACCATTTCTTTCAATTTTCTCATTCATTTTCATGCTTGTAAATCATTGCTGACTTATCCTTGTTGCTGTTCACATAGTTCACATTGGCATGCATAAAAATGGGTAGACCAGAATTGGCCCGGAGAGCCATTGCAGTGGCTGAGGAGAGACTCTCAGATGACAAGTGGCCGGAATACTACGACACCCGATCTGGGAGGTTCATTGGGAAGCAATCCCGATCTTATCAGACATGGACTATTGCTGGTTTTCTGACCTCAAAAATGTTGCTGGAGAACCCAGAGCTGGCTTCTATTCTGACCTGTGATGAGGACCTTGAGCTGCTCGAAGGCTGTGCTTGCTGCCTGTCCAAGAAGAGGACCAGGTGCTCACGACGGGCAGCCAAGTCACATACTGGGTGAAGCTGTGAAGCTCATGTTCTTTCTACTGTGGGCGCACGTACTACCGATTGAGAATTAACCAAGACAGACTATTCAGCTGCACATTAATATAGGTTTATGTTAGATACCCATCCATTCATTTCCTCGGTGGCTGCTTTCTTTTTTGCTGAGCTACCACTGATGGGAACTACCCTGGGTGATACCGGTGGTTGAAAGAAGAGAGCAAAACATATTCGAAGTTTGTGCTCTCATGTACACAGAAAGTGAAATCTGTTATTATTTGAGCGCCTGCCGCTCGTTTGGGAGTGCTGTTGAAGCCCCTAACCATTGTATGTCTTGTTCGTACTTGAAAGTAATATGTTGTGTCATTTGCAAATCAAACTGTGACACTGTATCATGTTCATTTCATATTATGGTTACATCTTTGTTGTATTGGATAATGCTTGGATTTGCCATATGCGCTATATGTGTTTGGTCAGCACATTGTGTTGTTTTTGGCCGATGAATCTGAATGCTGCAGCAGCATCAGAATCTGACACAGCTATTGCTAAACTATTTGAACCAGACCATCTTGGTAGTTCTTGTCAAACCCAACTGTTGAAAATAAAACCCAGCGGGAGATGTCTTTAACCCAAAGCTTGCTGAATCATCCAGTCATCCTTTCTAAACTTGACATAGCCATTGTTTTCAGTAACCAGAACCTGAAACTTAGTTGTGTCTTTCACACCAAAAGCCGCACAGGGTGCAAAGTATTTCCAATGCAGACAGGGCCATGCTACCATAGCCCCAAATAGCCAAAGCCAACTTGATGGAATCAACAGAAATGTATTGTTAATCTTTCTGCAGGTACTACAATATCACCAAAACCTCCAAACTAGGCTTATGATATTCAGCCTGCTACGTCATAAAAATCCTTAACCAAAAGCTCTAGACAGGCTTCACTACTAACTTTAAACTATGGTAAGTACTTCTTTCGACTCATTTACTAGTTGGGAGATGGGACAAGTTATCTTTCACTCATGCAGAGTTAATGGAAGCTGAACATTCACCCTTTTGTTCTTTACCAAACACATGAACATAACACTTACGAGGAACCAGTGGAACAAAAACTCCAAGTTGACAATTACTAAATCCATTCTAAATTATAGTTTGTTTGATTTTTAACCTCAAATTTGACCATTTTTATTATTCAAAAATCTGTGCAAAATATCTCTTCTTTTGTTATGACTAGTTATAGTAATAAAAGTTCTTCAAAAATAATTTAAATTTGACTATATTTACATATATTTTTTTAATAAGACGAATGATTAAATTTAGAGTAAAAAAAGTCAAACAAAATATAATTAGTACAGATCAATCCTACAAGTAGCATAAGTCCAACGCCTTTCCTTTCCATGGATGTTGAGTGCAAACCACCTACTAATACCAAAACATTATTAAATAATTAGGCAAATTTTAGATTAATTTTTAAATTAATGACACAAGTATATAAATCATGACATACTCGAAAACTAGATTAAACATAGCTCATATACTAGCTATCAGATTAAATAGGTTGAATATAAATACTGGTATAAGCACTAGTTATCTACGTTACACGAGTACGGGTACGGGTATCCGATACAATACGTATCGGATACGTGGATACACACTTTTTTAAAAGAAAACCCACTAAAATGGTGTATCCGAGTATCCGTATCCGTGTATCCGACGAGTATCGGATACGGATACGTCACCCCCCTTGGAGTATCCGTGTAACATAGCTAGTTATACACAACATTACGAACGAAGACATTGGATCACAAGGAGTATACCTTTAAACTACAGAGGCGAAAGGTCCTTGTGTGTTTTTGGTAATTGAGTGACAACTTAGGTGGACTAATAAGTGTCTAAGTGATATATACACAGGAGATTAGTTCACATGTGATTGTGAGATGAAAGAGCTTAATTATTACACATGAGATATGACATGGAGTCATGTGATCAAGGTGGAGAAGATCAAGATGAGGCTTGGCTTGATGGACCGGTTGCAAGTGTAAAGGGAAAGTGAGTGATGCTTGGCGCCGATGGACCAATGCAACGGTGAAGAGCAAGTGAGGTCAAGATCGATGAACCAATACAATCACGTGATGATATGAAGTGGATCATATCATTTGGTGATAGGTTGGTGCATATGTTGCATCAACATTGGAGATGGAGAAGGAGATAAAAAAGAAGAATCTACTTCAACCGATATGCCCTTAGGCACGGCCATACATAACATAGAAATTACACGTGGAAGGGGTGGGCAATTAGCTAGAGCAGCAGGTGTTGTAGCGAAACTGATTGCAAAAGAGGGTAAATTGGCCACTTTAATATTACCATCTGGGGAGGTCCGTTTGGTATCCCAAAACTACTTAGCAACAGTCGGACAAGTGGGTAATGTTGGGGTGAACCAAAAAATTTTGGGTAGAGCCGGATCTAAGTGTTGGTTAGGTAAATGCCCCGTAGTAAGAGGGTTAGTTATGAACCCTGTGGACCACCCCCATGGGGGTGGTGAATGGAAAGCCCCCATTGGTAGAAAAAAACTCACAACCCCTTGGGGTTATCCTGCGCTTGGAAGAAGAACTAGGAAAAGGAAAAAATATAGTGATAGTTTTATTCTTCGTCGCCGCAAGTAAATACACCTATAGGGCATTTCATTTCACCGGTCACTTGGTGTGTAGAGAAGTATATGACTGTGTTTAGGATAGATAGCCGTACTATCAAGAGGGGCAAACTTGTTCGCATATCGGTTATCTAGTGCCACTTGGAACGATCTAACTTTGTGATACATTAGGATCGAGTGGCGTGGTGAGAGCAAGTGAAAAATGCTTTGAAAAAGATTGTGAAAATGCTAACACACATGCACAAGGTGGTGAACACATTTGTGTTAGCACATGAAAAGCAAAGGAAGAAAAGGAGTGGAGTCTCGGTTGAAAACCGAGCTCCGGACGCTAGGGTTGCTAGGGTCCGAACCATTGGAGAATGGGTCCGGAGGCAAACCCTAGGTCACGGCGTGGTTGTGAGCTCCGGACGCTGGAGCTTGGGCGGTCCGGACCATTGGCTTTGCGTCCGGTCGCCTGCCCCCTTGACTATGCAGAGCTGACAGAGTGGGTCCAGACGTTGTTGTTGGTCCGGACGGTGAACTCCGGACTAGCGTCCGGATGTTTTGAGCTTTCGGGAGCTCTCTGTGTTACGTCCGGATGCGGCGAGCATTAGTCCGTAGTAGCACTGTTGTGCGCGTCCGGAGGCACGTGGCGGCCTGTGGCGAGCGCGCCAACATGCGGATTCAAACGGGAAGAAGTCCGGACGCACAGGCGTTGGTCCAGACCCACTGTGGAGCCGCGTTCGAAGGTGCATCCGGACGCGTAGTCAGTGGACAAAACGGCTAGTTTCGTGGTGTGGCTTATAAATAGCTCTTGGCCGGCCCTTGCTTGTTGCAGAGCACCCTTGGGCCTTTGTGGCTTGTGTAGGAGTGCTTGGGTAGCCCTCTAACTCACACACACTTGATAGAGTTCATCCGATTGTGTGAGAGAGTGATCTCTAGTGCGTTGCTTTGAGAGATAGCTTCGTGTGGCACTAAGTGATCGTGTTGCAAGCTCGTGGTGCTTGTTACTCTTGGAGGTTGCCACCTCCTAGCCGGCTTGGTGGTTGAGGCTCCGTTGAAACCCGCAAGAAGCTTGTGCGGCGCTACAGAGAAGTGCTTTGTGAGGGGCATTGTGCTCGCCCCGCGGGAGATCACGAAGAGCAACTACTAGTTGAAGGTATCGTTGAGTGCCCTCATCTTGTGTTGGTTAGGCGGCAACCCTTGCGGGGGTTAGGCGAGTGAGGTCTGTAAAAAGTCGTAAACCTCCAAGTGAGTAAGCCAATACAACGGGGACTAGCTTGGTGGCGACCAAGTGAACATCGGGAGAAAAATCACCGTGTCAACCTTGTCTACTCTTCTCGGTGGTTTGCATTCTCTGAATCACTGGCCTGTATTTACTTGTTCATATCTTGTGCTAGTGTTTCTTTGTTGCTCTTGTAACTAGTTTAACTTGTGTAGCTTGCTTAGTTACCTTCTTGCTTGTGTAGCACAGAAATAGCTTTTGAGTGACTAATTAGCTTGAATAGCCTTGTTAGTCACATTGCTTAGTTTGTGTAGCTAAGTAAGTTGAGCTCTCTAGTTGACTTGTGTAGTCTTGCTAGAGAGCATTGCTAGTGAGCTTAGGTGCTTTGTGCTTTGCTTACTAGTATGTGTAGGAGCTCCCAGTTTGCTTAGAGTACTAGTTGCTTAGGTTTGTGTGACCTTGCAACCTAGACTTGTTTAGGTGAGCCTCCTAGCTTGACACCTTAGTGAGCCTAATTAGTATACTTTGCTAGGTGCTAAAGCTATAGTTAGAGGGGTGTAGTCTTGGCTAGACCAATAGTTTTAATTCCGCATTTGTTTCGGTTAGCCGTTGCGCTTAAGTTTTAGAAAAGACTATTCACCCCCCCCTCTAGTCCGCCATCTTGACCCTTCAAGAGGGAGACGATGTTGTTGGTGATGCTGCAAATGGAGACAGTGTGAGGCCTGGTGCGAGGTCATCGACGAGTTGTGGAGGAGGCGCAACTCCCAACCGATATGTCGGGACATAGGGCCGCCGGTCTTGGATGCAAGAGGCCTAGTGCAAGGTCATAGACGAGTTGTGGAGGCGCAGCTCCCAACAGATACGCCGGGATGTAGGGCCGCTGGTCTTCGACGCAAGACGACCTGTCGTGGAAGTTGGGAGCAGAGGCACGACGAGGGCTTCCCAAAAACCTTATTCTCTTTCTCCAACCTGCTCGCCCAATCGCCGGTGCATGCAAGAGATTGGGCTGAGATAACTAAAGCGGCGGCTCAATAGCGAGAAGGGGCAAAAACCCTAGCTCAAATAGATGTATTTTGGCGTGGTCGATAGGCTGCTTATATAGTCCTGTTCAATCCGGTTTCGTGTCACGGTCAGTGGCGGAGCTCAACCAAAATTTTAGGTGGGGTAGACCACTGACGCTAACATGAAATATTTCCTTGCTTGCCAGCACCATTCCCCTCCGGCCCTCTGAGAGATCTCTAGTGTTTTGGATAATTGATGAAACCTAAAGTACTAACCTAGCTCTAAGTGAATGAGTAGGTCTAGTACACTCATGGAAGATGATGACAAGTGATGGAGCAAGCAAGGAAGCTAAGTGATAGCAAGTGCTCACACTTGGAGAAGAAGGAAAGGGAAAAGACCCTAAGCAATTCAAGGCAAAGGTATAAGTTAGGGCTTTTCTTTGGTGGTCAAGACACCAAGTGTGTGTGATCACATTTAGGATAGGCAACCGTACTATGAAGAGGGGAAATGCAAAAGTGATTGCGGTTTGTCAAGTGCCACTAGGTGTTATCTATATTGAATGCATTTAGGACCTAGTGACAAACACCATGCTAATTAACAAGTAAAACATGCCAAGACATGCTCACTAAAGTGGATACTTAGTGCTTGGCACATTGGAGCAAAGGTGGAAAAAGAAGAAACAGTTTTGGACAAGAATAGGGCGCCGGACGCTGGCC
>CM039138.1:9382956-9403749 GCA_022036555.1 Microstegium vimineum | reverse complement strand
CTTTGCGATCTCTCGCGGAGAAGGCACAAGAACCCCTCACAATCAACTTGTAGTCGACGAAGCACAATCACCAAGCTTCTCGATCTACCACCACTGCTCCAAACCGCCTAGGTGATGGCATTCACCAAGAGTAACAAGAAATCCGCAGCGAGAACGCCTCCCAAGTGCCACTAGATGCAAGCTATATGAGAAATGCACTTGGATCACTCAATCTCTTTTGGAAATTCACTAACCAAGCATGGAGATGAGTGGGAGAGAGTTTGCTCAGCTCAAAGGAGTCTCAAGATGTTCAAATGTGCGAGAGAGACACCCCCTAGCCGGCCAACACATATTTATAGACCCCCTCAAAGTTTAATAGTCGTTGCTCTATTAAGTTGGCGACGGACGCTCTCCACGGGGGCGACGGACGCTCCGTCGCCAGCGTCCGACGCCCTGTCAGAACTAGCCGTTGAGCCCTGTCTTTGAAATCCTTCAGCCGACAGACGCTCCAAAGCACAACTTCCAGCGTCCGGCACGATCTTCCGGCGCGCGAGCAGAAAACACACAGAGAGCACCCGAGAGCTCCATCTTCCGATGGACGCGTCTGTCGCTTACCCGACAGACGCTCCACAGCGTCCGTCGCTACGAGCAGAGAAGACAGAGAGCACCCGAGAGCTCCATCCTCCGCCGGACGTGTCTGTCGCTTACCCGACAGACGCTCCTTAGCGTCCAGCGCCTGGTATGCACTGATCCACAGTTAGGGTTTGCCCGTCGGACGCTCCGCCGCGCTTTGGCTAGCATCCGGCGCGAGCGTCCGATGCCCTATTCTTGTCCAAAACTGTTTCTTCTTTTTCCAGCTTTGCTCCAATGTGCGAAGTACTAAGTATCCACTTTAGTGAGCATGTCTTGGCATGTTTTACTTGTCAATTAGCATGGTGTTTGTCACTATGTCCTAAATGCATGCAATATAGATAACACCTAGTGGCACTCGACAAACCGCAATCACTTTTGCATTTCCCCTCTTCATAGTACGGTTGCCTATCCTAAATGTGATCACACCCACTTGGTGTCTTGACCACCAAAAGAAAAGCCCTAACTTATACCTTTGCCTTGAATTGCTTAGGGTCTTTTCCCTTTCCTTCTTCTCTAAGTGTGAGCACTTGCTATCACTTAGCTTCCTTGCTTTCTCCATCACTTGTCATCATCTTCCATGAGTGTACTAGACCTACTCATTCACTTAGAGCTAGGTTAGTACTTTAGGTTTTATCAATTATCCAAAACACTAGAGATCTGTCAATCTCCCCCTTTTTGGTAATTGATGACAACCCGATATAAATGATATGAAATATGATTTTGATTTCAACTTGAAATGCTTGACACCACTTGAGAACCAAGGATGATGCAGAAGGGTGGTCAATCATTTCTAAGTTGGTTTGATAGTGTTTACTCCCCCTACATATGTGCACTTCTTATGATTATAAGTCAAAGCTTTGCACATATGCTTAGATAGAACTTTTGGGAAGGGTAAACAACTAGCAAACTATGACATGATGCTAAGGTATAAGAGATGGACCTTTGAAGTGTGATACCAATCGAAGTGCACCATTCAAACATTCCTTAGCAACACGGTTAGCTAGATACCAATTTTATATACACAAGATATTCTAAGGTTCTAGCTAACACCTATACATGCTAGTGATCAATTCATCAATCAAGGTTATACTAGGCATGTACCACACAAGCAAGTCATTTTGAATTGAAATACAATGCAAGCAAGCATATGTGTGAATGCACATCCAAATGCAACAACTTGTTCATAGGCTTGCTCCCCCTACTTGTGTGCTCAATTTTTAATTTTTCAATTTTCAAAATCCTACTTTCTCCCCTTTTTCTTTTCTCCCCGAGATCATTTTATCACAATTTCTCCCCCTTTGTCACACATTACCACAAAGGAAACCACTTATAGTAACATGTATCACTTGAGGATACTTAGGAAAGTTTTATTTATCAAGTCAATTTTAGAAAGAGAGTGGGGGTAAATATTCTTTTTAGTTCATCCTAGATTACTTGTCCTAGATACTTAACACGGTTTAAACCATGGACAAGCTTCTTCACACATCTTGCAATGGTTATCTTGGCTATGTTGGTTAAGTACAAGAATAAGCATTCTAGACTAAACATGTGAGGTTGCAAGCTTATCAACATGTCATATGCCACCACTAGATTAATCAACTCATCGAAGCTATAGTGGTACCATATGTCCATAGAAATCATTTGATTTTCATGAATGAACCCAATTTAGTAAGAGATAATGCCTATATGCTCTACACGAGTCTAGCAAAGGATGAATGCATATGTCAATCAATTGTACCTTGCAATCTTGGAGTAGAGGCATGTCATAAGTGGGGTGCATCAACTCATGTTGGAGAAATCTAAGATATTCAACTCATTTTGTAACATGCAAAACCTCTTCTCATCAAGTGGCTTGGTGAATATGTCGGCTAATTGATCATCGATGCCCACATTGTCAATGAAAATGTCACCCTTTTGTTGATGATCTCTTATAAAATGGTGTCTCACATCTATGTGCTTTGTTCTAGAGTGTTGGATGAGATTGCTTGTAAGCTTCACCGCACTTTCATTGTCACATAGCAAGGGAACCTTCTTGAATTTAATTCCATAATCATTCAAGGTGGCCTTCATCCAAAGTAGTTGTGCACAACAACTCCCCGCACTTATATATTCGGCTTCGGCGGTAGAGAGTGCCACACTATTTTGTTTCTTGGATGACCATGAGACTAGTGATCTTCCCAATAGTTGACATGTTCCACTAGTGCTCTTCCTATCAACCTTGCATCCCGCATAATCGGAGTCCGAATATCCAACTAGTTCCAATCTTGACCCCTTGGGAAACCATAATCCAACATCTTGTGTATGTTTCAAATATCTCAAGATTCTTTTTGTGGCCTTCACATGACTCTCTCTAGGAGATGCTTGAAATCTTGCACACATGTATACACTAAACATGACATCCGGTCTTGATGCGGTCACATATAGTAAACTTCCAATCATTGACCGCTAGAGTGTTTGATCCACCATCATGCCACTTTTATCATTATCCAAGTGTCCATTAGTCCCCATGGGAGTACTAATGTCTTTATCTTCTTCTAATCCAAACTTCTTCATCATGTCCTTGATGTACTTGCCTTGACTCACAAATGTGTCATTCTTCATTTGCTTGATTTGAAGTCCAAGGAAGTAACTAAGTTCACCAATCATGGATATCTCAAATTCATTTGCCATCATTTCACCAAACTCTTCACAAAATTATTGATTTGTAGACCCAAAGATAATATCATCCACATAGATTTGCAAGACAAACAAGTCACTTCCAATCTTCTTGGTGAATAGGGTGGTGTCAACCAAACCTATCTTGAATCCCTTAGAGAGAAGAAAGCTTTTCAACCTCTCATACCATGCTCTAGGTGCTTGCTTCAATCCATAGAGAGCCTTCTTGAGCTTGAATACATGGTCAGGCTTCTTTGTATCTTCAAATCCGGGTGGTTGCTCAACATATACCTCCTCATTGATATACCCATTCAAGAATGCACTCTTGACATCCATTTGGTATAACTTGATGTTATGTGCACAAGCATAGGCCAATAGAATTCTTATTGCCTCTAATCTTGCAACCGGAGCATATGTTTCTCCAAAGTCAAGACCCTCTACTTGAGTATACCCTTGTGCTACTAGTCTTGCTTTGTTTCTCACCACTATTCCATCTTGATCTTGGTTGTTCTTGAATACCCATTTGGTTCCAATGACATTGTGATCTCTTGGTCTATCCACTAGTTCACAAACTTGATTTCTTGTGAAGTTGTTAAGCTCTTCATGCATGGCATTTATCCAATCAACATCCTTCAAAGCTTCGTCAATCTTGGTTGGCTCAAATGATGAGACAAAAGAGTAATGCTCACAAAATGAAGCCAATCTTGATCTTGTTTGAACACCACTTTGAATATCTCTAATAACTTGATCTAGAGGATGATCTCTTGCAATGTTGGTAGGTTGGAGCACTTGCATGTGAGAATCTTGAACAATCGGTGGAGATGATGGACTAGCTTGATCTTGATCTTGGATTTGAGCTTCACTAGCACTTTCTTGATCTTGAGTTGGAGAACCACTAGCTTGATCACTTGGAATGGTTACTTGCTCTTCATCTTCATCTTGTACTTGTCTTGGTCTAATGTCACCAATATCCATATCTTTCATTGCATTGACCAACTTGTCACCTCTCACATCATCCAAGTTTTCTTGTTCATCTTGAGAGCCTTGAGTTTCATCAAATTCCACATCATACACTTCCTCAAGAATTCCACTAGATAAGTTCCATACTCTATAGGCCTTGCTAGATGTAGAGTAGCCAAGTAGAAATCCCTCATCACATTTCTTTTCAAACTTGCTTAGTCTTGTGCCTTTCTTCAATATATAGCATTTGCACCCAAATACCCAAAAGTAAGCAATGTTTGGCTTTCTTCCATTCTATAGCTCATATGGAGTCTTCTCAAGCATCCCATGACAATAGAGACGGCTGCTAGAGTAGCAAGCCGTGTTGATAGCTTCGGCCCAAGAGGAATGACTAACATTGTATTCACTCAACATTGATCTTGCCATGTCAATCAAGGTTCTATTCTTTCTTTCAACTATCCCATTGGATTGAGGAGTGTACTTTGGAGAGAATTGATGGTTGATTCCAAAGTCATCACAAAGTTCATCAATTCTTGTGTTCTTGAACTCACTCCCATTGTCACTTCTAACTCTCTTGATAGTTGTTTCAAACTCATTTTGGCGCCTCTTGACAAATGACTTGAAGATATCAAATGTGTCACTCTTGTCACTCAAGAAGAATGCCCATGTGTATCTTGTGAAGTCATCAACTATCACAAATCCATACTTGTTTCTGCCAATGCTTGCATATGTAGTTAGCCCAAAGAGATCCATGTGTAATAGCTCAAAAGCTTTGCTTATAATCATGATGATATTCTTTGGATGAGTGTTACCAACTTGCTTTTCGGCTTGGCATGCACTACATAGCTTGTCCTTCTCAAATGAGACATCCTTCAAGCCTCTCACAAGGTCATGCTTGACTAACTTGTTTAATTGCTTCATGCCAACATGTCCAAGCCTTCTATGCCATAGCCAACCCATGCTTGATTTGGTGATGGTCAATGTTGAGAGTTGAGTCTCACTAGCATTGAAATCCACTAGATAGAGATTCTCATACCGAAATCCCTTGAAGATCATATTAGAGCCATCCACACTAATGATTTCCACATCCTCCACTCCAAATATGCACTTGAACCCGAGATCACATAATTGGGCAACCGACAATAAGTTGAACTCAAGCCTTTCAACTAGAAGCACATTGCTAATGCTTAGATCATTGGAGATAGCAATCTTTCCAAGCCCCTTCACCTTGCCTTTGCCATTGTCACCAAAAGTAATACTATCAAATCCATGATCACTATCTTGGTTGATTGAGTTGAACATTCTTCCATCTCCGGTCATGTGTTGAGTGCACCCACTATCAAGCACCCAATGCCTCCCTCCGGCTTTGTAATTGACCTACAAGAGAGATCAATTCTTTTTAGGTACCCAAACTTGCTTGGGTCCTCCAAGGTTAGTTACCAAGGATTTTGGTACTCAAATGGACTTCTTGGAAGCCATCCATGGTGCACCAACAAACTTGGCATGAACACCATTAGTACCCTTGAAAAGAACATATAATGAATCAACTCTAATAGAGGATATGTATTGCTTGGCCTTCTTGTTCTTGCATGCTTGCTCATTGTGACCAACTTGCTTGCAACTCTTGCAATAGCTACCGGTGTTCTTCACACAACGAGTTTTGTGAGGAGCAAAGGCGACTTTGCCTTTCTTGGGGTTATAGCCCAATCCCTCTTTGTAGAGAGATGCTCTTTGGCTACCCAAGCACATAAGCAAGCGGTCCTCACCTCCATAAGACTTAGCTAAGGAGTGATTGAGCTTTGTAACCTCCTTCTTGAGGGTTTCATTTTCAACCATTATTGAGGCACCACAAGTGAAACCATCACTAGTAGATGAAATGGAAGTAGTAGTGCTACAAGAGAGGTTAGTGGGAGCAACAATGATAGGAGCATAAAATGATTCATCAAGAATATCACAAGTAACTCCCATGTCACATGTTTGAACAATCTCTTTCTTACTTTGATCTAAGAGAGAGGAATGAGCTCTTTCAAGCTTAGTGTGAGACTTCACTAGCTTCTCATGGGCTTCCATTAGCCTCTCATGAGAAGTTACGGCCTCGTCAAGGTTTTGCTCAAGAGCCACATTGGTCTTGCGCAATTCCTTGCATTCCTTCCTCTTCTTATCAATGTATTATTTAGCTTGTTCAAGCATGTCCATGAGTTCCTCCCTTGAGGGCTCCTCACTATCACTATCGCTCTCACTCTCACTCTCACTCTCATCATGAGAAAGTACCTTAGTGGACTTAGCCATGAATAATGATGATGGAGTGTCAAATAGAGAGATCTTGTCCCTCATTGCAATGCTTGCAAAATCCTTCTTCTTGGTAGTGGTCCTCTTTTCATTATCTTCATCTTCACTACAAGAAGAATCACTATCCCATGTCACTATGTGAGAATATCCCTTTTTCTTCTTCTTGTCAAAGGTGGGCTTCTTCTATTTCTTGTCTCTCTTCTTGTGATCATCATCATCCTTGTCACTATTGTATGGACAATGAACAATAAGATGATCAAAGCTTCCACACTTGAAGCACTTCCTAGGCTCATCAAAGTTCTTGGAAGATGTTCTCTTCCTTCTTGCATGATAGCCCTTCTTCTTCATGAATCTTCCAAATTTACAAAGAGAGCCATTTCTTCTTCATCAACCTCACTAGCACTTGAGTCTTCATCCTCACTTGATTCTTCAATCTTAGCTTTGCCCTTGCTTTTGTGTGATGAAGTAGCTTTGAAAGCTATGCTCTTCTTCTTCTTCTTCTCATCTTTCTTTTCTTCTTTCTTGACATCTTCTTTTTTGTTGTCTCGGTAAGCATCTTGTGTCATCACATCTCCCAAGACTTGATTAGGAGTCAGTGTCCAATCCTCCTCTCACAATCAAGGTCACAAGAGTCTCAAACCGAGATGGGAGACTTCTCAATAACTTGTGAGAGAAGTCCTTGTCCGCAACCTTGTCACGAAGGGCCGTGAGATCATTGACTAGCACTTGTAGCCTATGGAACATATCCGGTACATTCTCATCATACTTCATCTTGAAGCTTGCAAACTTTTCTTTGAGGATGTATTCTTTTGCACTTTTGATGGCTTGAGTGCCTTCAAATGATTCTTCTAGCTTCTTCCAAGCCTCATGAGCACTCTCAAGATTCTTGATTTGCTCAAACACCTTCTCATCAAGAGCCTCATGAATAGCACTAAGAGCAATATCATTGTGTTGCAACTTCTCTTCTTCGGCCGCGGTGGGAGCTTCCTCATTTGCCACTTCAAACTTCTTGTCCCCCACAAGCCAAAACTTTCGGCTAATTGACTTGATATGAGCGGTCATCTTTACTTTCCAATAGCCATAGTTTGAGCCATCAAACTTGGGTGGTTTCTTCATGTTGTTGATATGAGCCATCTTCACACCGTAGGTTGTTAACCCTCAAATCAACGGTATACTAGCTTCGATACCACTTGAAAGGTCCTAAATGATGGCAAGAGGGGGTGAATAGCCTAAATCGAAAACTAAAAACAAACTTAACAACAAGTTAGATAACAATGAGGCGAAGCTTGACTTGCACTAGCCTACTAGGGGATGCAAAGCCACCTAACCACAATTTCTATCCTAATAGGCTCTAGGTTCACACAATGCCTACTCAATTCTAGTAGCCTTCTAGGTACAACCTAATATACTAAGACAAGAAAGAATAAGGTAATGCAAAGATGGGAAATATGATTATACCGTCGGGGAGATGTAGAGGATGAACCAATCAAGTGAATACCAATGAAAACAATCAATCACAAGAGACAATGGTTGACACTTGATTTTCTTCCGAGGTTCACTAGTTTGCCAACTAGCTCATCCCCGTTGTGGCAAGATACTCACTTGGAGGTTCACGCAATAATTGGCATCACACGCCAAACTCGTCACCGGGTGCCGCACAACCAACACAAGATGGAAGCTATTGAAACGCCACAAGCAATCCACTAGAGTTGCCTTTGCGATCTCCCGCGGGGAAGGCACAAGAACCCCTCACAATCAACTTGTAGTCGATGAAGCACAATCACCAAGCTTCTCGATCTACCACCGCTGCTCAAAACTGTCTACGTGATGGCAATCACCAAGAGTAACAAGAAATCCACAGCGAGAACGCCTCCCAATTCCCACTAGATGCAAGCTATATGCGAAATGCACTTGGATCACTCAATCTCTTTTGGAAATTCACTAACCAAGAATGGAGATGAGTGGGAGGGAGTTTGCTCAGCTCAAAGGATTCTCAAGATGTTCGAATGTGCGAGAGAGACACCCCCTAGCTGGCCAACACATATTTATAGATCCCCTCGAAGTTTAATAGTCGTTACTCTGTTAAGTTGGTGACAGACGCTCTCCACGGGGGCGACGAACGCTCCGTCGCCAGCGTCCGACGCCCTATCAGAACTAGCCGTTGAGCTCTGTCTTTGAAATCCTTCAGCGGACGGATGCTCCGAAGCACAACTTCCAGCGTCCGACATGATCGTCCGGTGCACGAGCAGAAAACACACAGAGAGCACCCCGAGAGCTCCATCTTCCGACGGACGCGTCTGTCGCTTACCCGACAGACACTCCACAACGTCCGTCGTTGTGAGCAGAGAAGACAGAGAGCACCCAAGAGCTCCATCCTCCGCCGGACGCATCTGTAGCTTACCCGACAGACGCTCCTTAGCGTCCAGCGCCTGGTCTGCACTGATCCGCAGTTAGGGTTTGCCCGTCGGACGCTCCGTCATGCTTTGGCCAGCGTCCGGCGCCCTATTCTTGTCCAAAACTGTTTCTTCTTTTTCCACCTTTGCTCCAATGTGCCAAGCACTAAGTATCCACTTTAGTGAGCATGTCTTGGCATGTTTTACTTGTTAATTAGCATGGTGTTTGTCACTAGGTCCTAAATGCATTCAATATAGATAACACCTAGTGGCACTTGACAAACCGCAATCACTTTTGCATTTCCCCTCTTCATAGTACGGTTGCCTATCCTAAATGTGATCACACACACTTGGTGTCTTGACCACCAAAGAAAAGCCCTAACTTATACCTTTGCCTTGAATTGCTTAGGGTCTTTTCCCTTTCCTTCTTCTCCAAGTGTGAGCACTTGCTATCACTTAGCTTCCTTGCTTGCTCCATCACTTGTCATCATCTTCCATGAGTGTACTAGACCTACTCATTCACTTAGAGCTAGGTTAGTACTTTAGGTTTCATCAATTATCCAAAACACTAGAGATCTCTCAGAGGGCCGGAGGGGAATGGTGCTGGCAAGCAAGGAAATATTTCATGTTAGCGTCAGTGGTCTACCCCACCTAAAATTTTGGTTGAGCTCCGCCACTGACCGTGACACGAAACCGGATTGAACAGGACTATATAAGCAGCCTATCGACCACGCCAAAATACATCTATTTGAGCTAGGGTTTTTGCCCCTTCTCGCTATTGAGCCGCCGCTTTAGTTATCTCAGCCCAATCTCTTGCATGCACCGGCGATTGGGCGAGCAGGTTGGAGAAAGAGAATAAGGTTTTTGGGAAGCCCTCGTCGTGCCTCTGCTCCCAACTTCCACGACAGGTCGTCTTGCGTCGAAGACCAGCGGCCCTACATCCCGGCGTATCTGTTGGGAGCTGCGCCTCCACAACTCGTCTATGACCTTGCACTAGGCCTCTTGCATCCAAGACCGGCGGCCCTATGTCCCGACATATCGGTTGGGAGTTGCGCCTCCTCCACAACTCGTCGATGACCTCGCACCAGGCCTCACACTGTCTCCATTTGCAGCATCACCAACAACATCGTCTCCCTCTTGAAGGGTCAAGATGGCGGACTAGAGGGGGGGGTGAATAGTCTTTTCTAAAACTTAAGCGCAACGGCTAACCGAAACAAATGCGGAATTAAAACTATTGGTCTAGCCAAGACTACACCCCTCTAACTATAGCTTTAGCACCTAGCAAAGTATACTAATTAGGCTCACTAAGGTGTCAAGCTAGGAGGCTCACCTAAACAAGTCTAGGTTGCAAGGTCACACAAACCTAAGCAACTAGTACTCTAAGCAAACTGGGAGCTCCTACACATACTAGTAAGCAAAGCACAAAGCACCTAAGCTCACTAGCAATGCTCTCTAGCAAGACTACACAAGTCAACTAGAGAGCTCAACTTACTTAGCTACACAAACTAAGCAATGTGACTAACAAGGCTATTCAAGCTAATTAGTCACTCAAAAGCTATTTCTGTGCTACACAAGCAAGAAGGTAACTAAGCAAGCTACACAAGTTAAACTAGTTACAAGAGCAACAAAGAAACACTAGCACAAGATATGAACAAGTAAATACAGGCCAGTGATTCAGAGAATGCAAACCACCGAGAAGAGTAGACAAGGTTGACACGGTGATTTTTCTCCCGATGTTCACTTGGTCGCCACCAAGCTAGTCCCCGTTGTATTGGCTTACTCACTTGGAGGTTTACGACTTTTTACAGACCTCACTCGCCTAACCCCCGCAAGGGTTGCCGCCTAACCAACACAAGATGAGGGCACTCAACGATACCTTCAACTAGTAGTTGCTCTTCGTGATCTCCCGCGGGGCGAGCACAATGCCCCTCACAAAGCACTTCTCTGTAGCGCCGCACAAGCTTCTTGCGGGTTTCAACGGAGCCTCAACCACCAAGCCGGCTAGGAGGTGGCAACCTCCAAGAGTAACAAGCACCACGAGCTTGCAACACGATCACTTAGTGCCACACGAAGCTATCTCTCAAAGCAACGCACTAGAGATCACTCTCTCACACAATCGGATGAACTCTATCAAGTGTGTGTGAGTTAGAGGGCTACCCAAGCACTCCTACACAAGCCACAAAGGCCCAAGGGTGCTCTGCAACAAGCAAGGGCCGGCCAAGAGCTATTTATAAGCCACACCACGAAACTAGCCGTTTTGTCCACTGACTACGCGTCCGGATGCACCTTCGAACGCGGCTCCACAGTGGGTCTGGACCAACGCCTGTGCGTCCGGACTTCTTCCCGTTTGAATCCGCATGTTGGCGCGCTCGCCACAGGCCGCCACGTGCCTCCGGACGCGCACAACAGTGCTACTACGGACTAATGCTCGCCGCATCCGGACGTAACACAGAGAGCTCCCGAAAGCTCAAAACATCCGGACGCTAGTCCGGAGTTCACCGTCCGGACCAACAACAACGTCTGGACCCACTCTGTCAGCTCTGCATAGTCAAGGGGGCAGGCGACCGGACGCAAAGCCAATGGTCCGGACCGCCCAAGCTCCAGCGTCCGGAGCTCACAACCACGCCGTGACCTAGGGTTTGCCTCCGGACCCATTCTCCAATGGTTCGGACCCTAGCAACCCTAGCGTCCGGAGCTCGGTTTTCAACCGAGACTCCACTCCTTTTCTTCCTTTGCTTTTCATGTGCTAACACAAATGTGTTCACCACCTTGTGCATGTGTGTTAGCATTTTCACAATCTTTTTCAAAGCATTTTTCACTTGCTCTCACCACGCCACTCGATCCTAATGTATCACAAAGTTAGATCGTTCCAAGTGGCACTAGATAACCGATATGCGAACAAGTTTGCCCCTCTTGATAGTACGGCTATCTATCCTAAACACAGTCATATACTTCTCTACACACCAAGTGACCGGTGAAATGAAATGCCCTATAGGTGTATTTACTTGCGGCGACGAAGAATAAAACTATCACTATATTTTTTCCTTTTCCTAGTTCTTCTTCCAAGCGCAGGATAACCCCAAGGGGTTGTGAGTTTTTTTCTACCAATGGGGGCTTTCCATTCACCACCCCCATGGGGGTGGTCCACAGGGTTCATAACTAACCCTCTTACTACGGGGCATTTACCTAACCAACACTTAGATCCGGCTCTACCCAAAATTTTTTGGTTCACCCCAACATTACCCACTTGTCCGACTGTTGCTAAGTAGTTTTGGGATACCAAACGGACCTCCCCAGATGGTAATATTAAAGTGGCCAATTTACCCTCTTTTGCAATCAGTTTCGCTACAACACCTGCTGCTCTAGCTAATTGCCCACCCCTTCCACGTGTAATTTCTATGTTATGTATGGCCGTGCCTAAGGGCATATCGGTTGAAGTAGATTCTTCTTTTTTATCTCCTTCTCCATCTCCAATGTTGATGCAACATATGCACCAACCTATCACCAAATGATATGATCCACTTCATATCATCACGTGATTGTATTGGTTCATCGATCTTGACCTCACTTGCTCTTCACCGTTGCATTGGTCCATCGGCGCCAAGCATCACTCACTTTCCCTTTACACTTGCAACCGGTCCATCAAGCCAAGCCTCATCTTGATCTTCTCCACCTTGATCACATGACTCCATGTCATATCTCATGTGTAATAATTAAGCTCTTTCATCTCACAATCACATGTGAACTAATCTCCTGTGTATATATCACTTAGACACTTATTAGTCCACCTAAGTTGTCACTCAATTACCAAAAACACACAAGGACCTTTCGCCTCTGTAGTTTAAAGGTATACTCCTTGTGATCCAATGTCTTCGTTCGTAATGTTGTGTATAACTAGCTATGTTACACGGATACTCCAAGGGGGGTGACGTATCCGTATCCGATACTCGTCGGATACACGGATACGGATACTCGGATACACCATTTTAGTGGGTTTTCTTTTAAAAAAGTGTGTATCCACGTATCCGATACGTATTGTATCGGATACCCGTACCCGTACTCGTGTAACGTAGATAACTAGTGCTTATACCAGTATTTATATTCAACCTATTTAATCTGATAGCTAGTATATGAGCTATGTTTAATCTAGTTTTCGAGTATGTCATGATTTATATACTTGTGTCATTAATTTAAAAATTAATCTAAAATTTGCCTAATTATTTAATAATGTTTTGGTATTAGTAGGTGGTTTGCACTCAACATCCATGGAAAGGAAAGGCGTTGGACTTATGCTACTTGTAGGATTGATCTGTACTAATTATATTTTGTTTGACTTTTTTTACTCTAAATTTAATCATTCGTCTTATTAAAAAAATATATGTAAATATAGTCAAATTTAAATTATTTTTGAAGAACTTTTATTACTATAACTAGTCATAACAAAAGAAGAGATATTTTGCACAGATTTTTGAATAATAAAAATGGTCAAATTTGAGGTTAAAAATCAAACAAACTATAATTTAGAATGGATTTAGTAATTGTCAACTTGGAGTTTTTGTTCCACTGGTTCCTCGTAAGTGTTATGTTCATGTGTTTGGTAAAGAACAAAAGGGTGAATGTTCAGCTTCCATTAACTCTGCATGAGTGAAAGATAACTTGTCCCATCTCCCAACTAGTAAATGAGTCGAAAGAAGTACTTACCATAGTTTAAAGTTAGTAGTGAAGCCTGTCTAGAGCTTTTGGTTAAGGATTTTTATGACGTAGCAGGCTGAATATCATAAGCCTAGTTTGGAGGTTTTGGTGATATTGTAGTACCTGCAGAAAGATTAACAATACATTTCTGTTGATTCCATCAAGTTGGCTTTGGCTATTTGGGGCTATGGTAGCATGGCCCTGTCTGCATTGGAAATACTTTGCACCCTGTGCGGCTTTTGGTGTGAAAGACACAACTAAGTTTCAGGTTCTGGTTACTGAAAACAATGGCTATGTCAAGTTTAGAAAGGATGACTGGATGATTCAGCAAGCTTTGGGTTAAAGACATCTCCCGCTGGGTTTTATTTTCAACAGTTGGGTTTGACAAGAACTACCAAGATGGTCTGGTTCAAATAGTTTAGCAATAGCTGTGTCAGATTCTGATGCTGCTGCAGCATTCAGATTCATCGGCCAAAAACAACACAATGTGCTGACCAAACACATATAGCGCATATGGCAAATCCAAGCATTATCCAATACAACAAAGATGTAACCATAATATGAAATGAACATGATACAGTGTCACAGTTTGATTTGCAAATGACACAACATATTACTTTCAAGTACGAACAAGACATACAATGGTTAGGGGCTTCAACAGCACTCCCAAACGAGCGGCAGGCGCTCAAATAATAACAGATTTCACTTTCTGTGTACATGAGAGCACAAACTTCGAATATGTTTTGCTCTCTTCTTTCAACCACCGGTATCACCCAGGGTAGTTCCCATCAGTGGTAGCTCAGCAAAAAAGAAAGCAGCCACCGAGGAAATGAATGGATGGGTATCTAACATAAACCTATATTAATGTGCAGCTGAATAGTCTGTCTTGGTTAATTCTCAATCGGTAGTACGTGCGCCCACAGTAGAAAGAACATGAGCTTCACAGCTTCACCCAGTATGTGACTTGGCTGCCCGTCGTGAGCACCTGGTCCTCTTCTTGGACAGGCAGCAAGCACAGCCTTCGAGCAGCTCAAGGTCCTCATCACAGGTCAGAATAGAAGCCAGCTCTGGGTTCTCCAGCAACATTTTTGAGGTCAGAAAACCAGCAATAGTCCATGTCTGATAAGATCGGGATTGCTTCCCAATGAACCTCCCAGATCGGGTGTCGTAGTATTCCGGCCACTTGTCATCTGAGAGTCTCTCCTCAGCCACTGCAATGGCTCTCCGGGCCAATTCTGGTCTACCCATTTTTATGCATGCCAATGTGAACTATGTGAACAGCAACAAGGATAAGTCAGCAATGATTTACAAGCATGAAAATGAATGAGAAAATTGAAAGAAATGGTGTTGATATTTACCTGCCACAATAGTGTTGGCCAAGATCCACCATTATGATATGACCATGGGCTGCACATTCACAAAGTGGACACATGTCAACAATTTGATGTGATGTTTACAAAAGAGAAGTTTAACTTAAAAGAAGAAATAGATAGAGAACCACAAAAGGGAGATATGACAAACCGAAAGACATGGAAGGACAGAACGAAAGATTGATTCTAGAAGCAAGGATGCTTACGTATTCTTAGGATCACTGCCAGTAATAATACGCCATTCATCATCTTCCATTGCAGGGTAGCATATCTTGAGGGGCATGTTTGCTACAAGATCATCCCATTTTTCTTCAATAAGGCTAAGAATTCCCTCAGCTTGTTTAGGAGTAGTTAGAGATGAAGCTATGGCCCAAAGGTTGCCAAGAGAGAAGAACCTAAAATCCATGTGAGCTGGCTGCAGATTCCCTATAAGGTAACCTCCTTTCTCAGGAATCCAGTCAACAAGCCAGGAAGGAATTTGCTCAGGGTAAATGTTGAATTTGTTAGTGGCATCATGGGAGTATTCTTCTGTCTTGTATCTGTATATCTCATTTATCTTCTTCATGTCCACCCAGTAATATTCTCTGATGTGAAAGGACAATGCACTGAGCCTGTTGTTAATGGCACGGATGAGGTTTTTCGATCCATTGTTCACAACAAGCATTTCTCGTGAGCATCGTAAAGCAGAGTAGAACAAAGCCTGCGTAACAGAAATAACTTGTAAGTACAGATCTTCAGCTGATATCCAAATAGATCTAAATTTATGAAAGAAGAATAGCATAACTATTTTCTTTTGTTATAAATTACACTAGTTACAAGAAAAAAAACTGGTTCCTACATGGCAGCACGTTTTTCCTATTGGTGAATAACATTATAGATCATTATTCTAGGATCTAGTGAACTAAGCCATAAGCAATTAAACTCAACTTACTTGGATTTCAAGAGGATGCCCATGTATTCCCATCCTCCTGTCTATCATGCATGATCCATCTGTAACTAGTAATGTTGGGAACATGTCAAACCCATCAGCCAAACACAAACTCAGTATCAATTGAATTCCTGTCTGCACATCAACTCTTTCTAGAAAAGCATTGTCCCCTGTAATCTTGCAGTAAGCTCTCAACAAAATAATCCACCAGAGTCCTGCAAAAAGATAAATATGGTTGAAGTAGCAGAACAAAGATGCATGACAACAGTAACTTCAAAACGAATTCTTATATGCAGCTTATGTACAAACAAGATACATACCAGAATCCACAGGAGCTACACGGCCAATGGCTGCCTCACCGAAGTCAGGGTCCAAGACCTCCTCAAATCCTTCATTGTTCTCATCAAGCGGTACGGTCCTAATCTTGAAGCTAGCTGGCATCAATCCTTGCCCCGGGCTGTAACAATCAACAGTTTTCTCCCAGCTCTAATCATAAAAGAAAGAAGTAATTAGTGACTAGCTCAAGAAAAACATCCATAAACAAGGAACAAGAGAGGAGTTCAGCAAACACAAAATCTTTTTATTCACTGTAACAGAAAATATTACTGTTGCCTCTTAGTGGTATAGATCAAGTGAAATCTTGTTACATGGTCCTAGTCTGTTTGAATCAGTTTTTAGAATCTTCAGAGGAAAAACATTTCACATTCTTTTCATTATTTTAGCATTGGTTATTGCAATCTACCAAGTTCAACACAGAACTACAATTGCAAAAGCATGTGATAGAATTAGTATATTGCTTGTCAGCTAGAAGATAATTATAGAAGAGCTCATCACCTAAATAACCACAAACTGGTACCCACTCAGTAAATTGATGATAATTTTCACTTGCCCATAGAAATAAACGACCGGAAATGATAAAAAAAAAATCCCAAATATATCCTAGCCATGCAAACTTCGGTGTCTATTTCCATCCACAACTCACAAAAACAAATTATTGCCGTACACGTCATTGACAGTAGTACTAACTTAGAACTAAATTCTTTTGGAACTTTAAATTTTGACCAGACGAGGACCTAGTAAGCAGGATCGGGATCAGCTCACCTGAAGCTGGAGGGTGTGGAGGAGGAAGTTGCGGACGATCTCGGTCTCGCCGCGCATGAGGAAGGCAAGCGCGGAGGGCACGAAGTCCCTGATGAAGACCTGGTCGTAGTTGAGCGTCTCCGTGCACTCGGGGTCCTCCGTCGCCACCGTCCCCACGGGCTCGCCGCAGTAGCTGACGACCGCCCTGCGCAGCAGCCTCCACGCCTCCCTCTCCGTCTCCGTCTCCTTCCTCAAGGGCACGGCCGGCGCCACCGCCTCATCGGTCTGCACCTCCGCTGCGTCCTCCTCCTCCTTGGCAGTCGGGGTCTCGAGCGGGAACGAGTCCGGGAAGAGGACGCGGTCGAAGAAAGGGAGGTTGCCGGAAACGGCGGTGCGTGGGTCGGATGGGACGGGGACCGGTACAGGGGTGGGAGGGGTGGCCGGGACGGCCTGCGAGGCCTGTGACTGCGACGCCGCGGAGACGAGGAAGGGGAGGCGCCGGCCGTACGGGGGGTGGTGCGGGTGGTGCAATCTGGGGAAGAGCCGTGTAGCTGTGCCCGCCGCCGTCTTTGACGCCGCGGAGGCGGAGGCGGACGAGAGGAGGCGGCGGCGGCACGGCCTCACTGCTGCGACTGCGGCTGCGGCGAGCCCCATCGGGGTTTGACCATTCATATGGCAAACTCCGGCGAAGGACACGGGCTCGCGGCGGAGAAACCTTCACGGGGCTACGCCCAAAAAGGCAATACAGGCAAAGGTGACTTGTGCGAAATACTTGGTCGGCGAGGGTTCGATCTGCGAAAGGCCAGCTCGGTTTGGGTTAGGTGGGGGGAGCGTAACGCAGAGGAGAGCTGGGAGCGGGGAAGGCCTTTATAAAGAAAATCGGGTCGGTGGTTGGTGGGGTCCACCCTGGATTTAAAGTGCATGTTTCTCATGTTTTTATTTCCCAACAACAGGCCCGTTGGCTAAATGGGGAAACGGCTAGGTAATTGTCCTTCTTTGGGTTTCAGTTTCAGGGATGCGTGAAATTACTCAAATTACCATCGTGGAAATCGTGTTCGTGCGATGGAGGAGTATGTGTTGTTTCAAATTCAAAATGTTGGTGATTCCCTAGTTAAATCAAAAGAGTTTGAGATAAAGCTAAAATGACACTAAGGGAGTAGAGATCGACACTCCCTCCATACTCATGTTGCTTGACGTTTAGTACAACAACACATACTCATGTTGCTTGACGTTTAGTACAACAACACAGTCTCCAAAGCCTAACTTTAACTGCTTATTTTTTTAAAAAAATTATTATTGGAATATAATATATTTATACTTTTATGGAAAAAATTAAGACAAATCTATTGATATGATTTTATTTTTCTAAACTCAACAACTTAAAAGGTATTCATTATTTATATTTCTAATATTTAACTTAAACATTTTTCAAAACGATAACTAATATGGATATGGAGGGAGTATAAACTTTAGTTTATGATATTTGCTTATCCGCTTTAGAGAACCAAAATATGTGAAGGTTCACTAGCACATAACTACTATTGAAACAATCATTACTACGTCGTCCTTTTGAGAAAAGGGAGCATGAGAATTTTTGAATCGATAAAAAGATAAGATGAGAAGTTTTCGTGATAGCTTGAGGATGAGCAAGACAAAATGATATTAACTTTAGTTTTTCACGTCAAAAGAGACATGATTTGAATTATTTATGATGATAAAAGTTCATGCTATATGAATTTAGTATACCTCAGCTAATTTATGAGATGAAGTGCCATGTATTTGGATGGGTTGCATTGCTAATGAGCATGATGTCTTTAGGATTACATATGGAGGATCATGTAAGGGCTAATACGCTGGTAAGAAAAAGCACATATATGCTAAATAATACCTCCACCTCAAGAGAATTTGACTATAAGCTAACCTTTAGTTTATAGAATATATGCTTATTATAAAAATATACTTAATATTTTATATAATATATCTTTGTACTCGCTTTGTCTAAAAAGAATATAATTGTAGATTTCGAACAGGTTAAACTTTCTATGTTTGGCTAAGTCAGGCACTGTTTGCTTAAATTACTCTCAGTTTATTTCAGCTTATTCTTTCTCATACAACATTATTCAATCATTCGACTTTTCTACCAATCGAACATGGTCTCTATACAAAAAAAAACAACATTTCATTTGGTATAAAAATATACGTATTTGATATTTAGTCTAATAACGTTTATTAAGTATCAAACCTAAAATTGTTAGATTTTTCTTGGACGGAGAGAACATATATTTGGTTAATTAATTTAAGTTTTTTCAACTTTGGTCCGAGCCGTGGAGTATAGCGAAAATGACGGGAGGGTATTCCTGTAATTGCACCCTCAGAAACAGCACACCGCAGCAAAGCCGGCGTGCTGGACCAGTCTCGTGCGACGGGTGGGATGCCGCGACCCGTCGAATCGGTACCAGACTACCAGTACTGACCCAAAGCGTGTCGGAAAAAAAGTTAAAAAGAGGCGCACGCCACGTCGTCACCGGCACGATTTCATCTTCGCTGCCACGAGCTGTGTATATACAGATAAATAAATAAATAAATAAATAATAGAGCCCCGCACCCCCAAGACAAAAATCACTAGTCCCTGACACTGGGTCCCCTGGTAGTTCTAGGAGAGGCCGTTGCCCACTTGTCTGTGACTACTCTGTCGTAGCCTTGCGTACGCAAAAGTCAGTCCATCTGTCACGTGCGCGCACCGTCCATCCAGGCGTGCCCCGCTCGCCCCCTCAAGTCCTCAACGCCGTGACGCATTATCCCCGCCGATTTTGTTTTTTATCTGGAACACACCAATCATATAGCCGATTAATTCCACGGACTCAAACAGACCGCGGGAACAGGAGTTTGAACAACACAATTTTATACACGGAGGGGTTCGTCGTTACTGTATTTTTTATTACAATTACAGAATATAGCCACGCAAAGGGTAAATGGGTCTCTCCAACTTTAGAAAAAGAGTCTTCCGAACGAGGGGCCAGCAGTGCCGAGCAGGAGCAACCAACGAATACAGGGTAAAAGTTAGTCGGTGCTCGATGGGTACCAGGGATTCTTTCGGTGAAATGCATAGTACGCAGCAGGTTCAAAAAGACGAAATGCATACGGCAGCGTGTGTACGTGACTTTTGCGACTTCTCATTTCGTTTTTCCTCCAAAATACTACCAGTACCCGGAGCCATTTCTCAAATAAATGCTTTTCATCTTTGGAAGGCGCGCAGCATGTTCCTCTATGTAAGGACAGTTTCAATAAAAAATTTATTTACATTTAATGAGCTGTCACATATCTATTTTATAACATGATAATGTTTTAATAAAAAAGAGAGGAAATAAGTTTTATAATGATGAAACTCTCGTCTTGATTATCAACTTTTTATGAGTCATAAAATTAAATATATTACATTGAGAATGAGTGTTTCATTCAAGATTTATTTTATTCTAAATGACATAATAGTCTTGGAAACAACATAATGAAACTCTTCAAATCCGTGCGTCAGTGCATGTGTGCATGTGCGACATACTCCTCCCTATTTGAACACATACAAGCAAAATAAAAGAATGAGAAAAAACACAGCAATACAACATAGCGAAAAGTAGAAAGCTGCTCTCTTCGTGAAAGGTCTAGGAATGGCTAGAGGGGGGTGAATAGCCTAATTAAATTTTCTACAACAACACTTAAGCAAACTTGTTAGAATAAAACACGCCATTAAGCAAGTTTGCTCTAGCTCTATGGTTATGCAAGTCACCTATCAATTCTAGTTACTAGCAAGATGAATTCT
>CM039138.1:7827904-7947488 GCA_022036555.1 Microstegium vimineum | reverse complement strand
AATCAACAGAGAAATACGACTACCTCACCAAAGAGATAGAAAGAATAAGAAAAGAAATGAGAGAGATGGATTCAGAACCAGCAGATAAATCACCAACTACTCCAGATTCAAACGGACCAAGACAACCACAAATACAACTACAAGACCCAGATATTGCACAGACAAAAGGGAGAGAAAAGAAGTCAGACAAAAGAACAATGCCCTTGGTTGAGAAATTTAAGCAACAAAAGAAGCAAAAGTACACCTGTTGACACCATTTTTCGGCATGTGTCAAATGAACTAAGACTTGCGTTGATCGATAACCGTTTTCTATCGGCATCGGAAAGTCATCGGTCAAATTTACCGATGAGAATGAATGCTGCAAGAAGTTTATTGCCGATGGGAGTTGGACGACTCTTGTCGATAAGAATTAATTGGTGAAGACAAGTTACCAGAAGTGCAAGGTTGCCGATTGAGAAGTATTGCCGATGCCGATGGGCATGGAGTGCCGATGGGCATAGGGTAACGTAGTGGTTGCCGATAAGGGTATTGGCGATAAAGATGTTGCCGATGGGAGTGAAGGATGACCGATTGGGGATGTTACCGATAAGGAGACGATGCCGATGGGCACAGGGTGACATGGCGGTTGACGTTAGAAGGGGATTGCCGATGTCAATAAAAGG
Organism: Microstegium vimineum; assembly: GCA_022036555.1. NCBI lineage: Eukaryota > Viridiplantae > Streptophyta > Magnoliopsida > Poales > Poaceae > Microstegium > Microstegium vimineum. Next base: position 7,946,826 of record CM039138.1, on the reverse strand, counting down.
AAGTTGCGGATTGAAGAGTCTGCCGATGGAAAGTTTCATCGAAAAGAAGACATAAGGAAACTGGTGATCTCATACCAGTATTATTTTGGCAGTTTGAGTTCGACTCTTGCACGAGTCGTTTGTTTCCTTAAAAATAGAGGTGTCTATTTAGGAAAATAATATTGTTATTTGGATCCGACTCCTACGCGGGTCAGTTATTCCTTTAAAATAGGAGTTTGTTTTGTTTAGGAAAGGTACGAGTCGTGTCTGTTTACAACTCCTATTGCCGGAGTATAAATATGTACCTGGGGGTCGTGAGAAAAAGACAATCAATCAATACATCAAACAAATCAATTACTCTTATTTACCTTTACTGCAATTTACCCTTTTATCGCATTAGCCTTAGTTTATCTACGAGTTCTTCAAGCTTTGATGGGCTGCATCTCCTTGATCTCCATCAACCCTTGTAAGTTCCGCGTGGGAGTAATCTGAGCTTTGACATTCGGGCACATCGCTGTTGTCTCGTTCAGCTCTGCTCTAGTTATCCTGATCAAGCCTGAATCTTGACATCTGGGCGCATCGCCGTTGTATTGTTCAAATCTTGTTCTAGTTATCGTCCTTGTCGATTAACTAGTCAAATCGACTGGCACACCTTTGGATATCGAATTCGAGTAATAGCCCGAGGTGTTCGCAGATCCTGACGCTTTTTGTGTCAACACCTCTTTTGGCACACCCGGTGGGACCATTATACATCTATCATGGGTGATAACTCCGACGTTAACCAGAGGAACGTCATCAAAGTCTCCGAGGCCGATCTGAAAGATGATCAAAAGCTGGCTATGGAGCGGGCTATGGAGGAGTACAAACAATTGTATCTAAAGTCCTTCAGCCTAAGCAGGAGCGGCGAAGCCATCCAGAAGCAAGATCCACCGTTGCCACGACAGGTCACGTATGATGTCAATCCTGGTAAGTTGCAAGAGATGGTTAATTCTGCCTTACATCAAGCATTAATTAGCCACTCGAATGTGGTGTCCAATATTGTGTACAATGCTGTTATGCAATCTTTCAAAGAAGGACGAGCACCTCAATATGTTGGTCCAGCGTATCTTCAACCTGGATCGGCATCTATAAACCCATCGGCAGCCCCAATGGAGTCATCCACTCCCGTGGATCCGTCTACCGATGTGGCCACACCGCCAAGGTCAAGCCCTGAAGGCGTCATCAAGCTTAACACAGATCCACTGTCGTCGGCAATCTCAGGACCAGCTGTCCAGAACCATCCAACTCCTGCCAACTGGTGGGGATATGGTATGCCTTCAAATCCATCTGCTGGTTCTAATCTGGTGCAGGGAGATAGTTCAGCTTGGAAGGGCTCTATAGCATCGGCAATGCAATCACAGCCGATAGTCCCTATGATGCATCACTCTACGTCTTCTCCAACTGTGCAAATGCAATCAGAAGATCTCCAGGTGGTGATTCCCAGAGTACCTCTGATGCCACCATCGGCAAATGTCATGCTGATGCAACAAAGCATAGCAACTGGGAGTCAGTCTATGTTGGAAAATTCTCAAGCTGGAAGTAACCAATTTGTTGACTACTCCAAGGTGCAAGAGCAGCAGGCGCCAGTTAGCTATCAGTCGTCGGTAAGTCACATGCCGATGATTTATAATCCTGGATGGGCTAACCAGCCGCCGGTTCAACAGCCTGGCGTACTAATGTATTATTATGGGAGTCCAACAAACACTTAGAATGGGGCATCGGTACAGCAACCGATGAATATGATGACACAACATAACCCAGTAAGTGTACAAAATTGTCCATCGGTAAGTCAGCCGATGCATAACGTCCAGATGACTGTGCTGCTGCCCGTGACAACTACTCCACATCATCTTCTACCAAGACCTGAAGGGGCGCATCAGCCGGCTCCACCAGTCAACAATCAGCCAATGAGTCGGCAGGAGCAGGATGCATATTGGACCGATAAGATCGCCGAAGTGATGAAAGAACAATTCGGTATTAAGCCTAAGGTTAATATATACTCTTATCGGACACCGTATCCTCCGTCGTATGACTTAATTCCTCTCCCGAATTGGTATAAAGTGCCTGATTTTACCAAATTCTCTAGCCAAGATGACACGTCAACAATGGAGCACATCAACCGCTTCATTATCCAGTGTGGAGAAGCTGCCAGCAGAGAAGAACTGAGGGTGAGATTGTTCTCATCGTCATTATCTGGATCGGTGTTCACATGGTTTATTTCGTTGCCTCCGAACTCTGTGATTACTTGGGCCGATCTAGAAAAACAATTTCACAAGTATTTCTTCGCAGACGTACATGAAAAGAAGCTTACCGATTTGGTCAAGCTGAGGCAACGTAATGACGAATCGGTAGAAAACTTTGTTCAGAGGCTGCGAGACGTAAAGAACAAGTGCTACAGCCTGGTACTTGATGATCGGCAACTGGCAGACTTGGCTTTCCAAGGACTACTGCCGCATATCAAAGATAAGTATGCGTCGTAAGAATTTGAAAGCCTAAGTCATCTGGTGCAAAGGATTGCCGATCAAGATGTCAAAACCTTTGAACCTAGGAGGACTTAGAATAAGAAGGTGACCTTCATTGGGCAAGAAGAGGATTTTGGGTCAGATGAAGAGCTGAGCATCGGTGCGGCCGAATGGGTGAAGGATAAGAAATCTGTGTCTTGTCCGTTTGGCCAGAAGGAAGCTGAAATATTCACCTTTGATATCACCAAGGCCGATAGGATGTTTGACTTGTTACTTCAAGAGGGGCGGATCAAGTTGGCGCCTAACCAAGTAATTCCATCGGCCGAAGAACTCAAAAGGATTAGGTATTGCAAGTGGCACAATGCGACTTCGCACAGTACCAATGACTGCAAAGTATTCAGGCAGCAGTTGCAGTCAGAAATTGAATCTGGACGAATCAAATTTGAAAATTCCAAAGTCCAGAAACCGATGAAGATTGATCAGCACCCGTTTCCAAATAATATGGTGGAAACTAGTGGAAAAACTAAAGTGCTGACATCGAAAGCTGCCAGGAAAAATGCATCGGTAGATCCTGACTATCAAGTAGCTGAGCGGAGAGAGGGAAGTTTGTCGATGACAGAAAGGGCAAGAAAGTTGCCGATGAAGGTAGCAATGCCAACAGGGCTCCTGGTGTTATAATCACGCATAAGCAGCCAAGGCGAGAGTATCGGCAATCGCGAGAGGAGCTACGTCGGCAAGAAGAAGAAGAGCACCAAGAGTGGCTTCGGCATAAGGACCACTGGAAGTGTCCCTTCTTTGTCCACTACTGGGAAGAAGACATCAAGCTACCTACTGCCGATAATTATCCTAAATGCAATGGATACTACCCTACCGATCGGACAGGAAAGAAGCCTTGCTTTGATGATCGGACATCCAGGTATGCTAGGCCACTCAGAGAAAAGAAATCGGCACATGACCGACTGGGGGGCAAGCTCAGCGCGCATAAAAGACTTGACATGCGTGTTGATCAAGAGGAGCTTGAGGAGATGGCCAATGCAAGAGTGCCTGATGAAGAAATATTTTCCAGAGATCCAAACATCAGGAGTGGTGCCGATGCAAGCAATGATAGGCAACACCAGCCTGTTTGGAAAACCAAGCTTCCTCAATGGTGCCCTAAGGGTCTGACAAAGACGCAGAAAAGGAGAATCCAGCGTGAATGCCAAAGCGACTTATGTGACAGTGAAAATCCTTCAAGGGAAAAGCAGTGGAGGCCAAAGCGCAAGGATAGGGATCCATCGGCAGAAATCAATATGGTCGTCATATTGCCGATGGAGTTCATGGCACCTGTCAGTGACGAAGAAGAGGTTGCTGAAATGGCGCAATTGGTGTTGGATCCGATGGCAGCTGTCTTTGAGAAGCCTACCGATGGTGAAAGGCAACACCTAAGGGCTCTGTTCGTTAAAGGCAAAGTGGATGGACAGCCTGTAACGAAAATGCTGGTGGATGGCGGAGCGTCAATAAACATAATGCCATATGTCATGTTCAGGAAGCTTGGAAAAGGCGACCAAGACTTAGTCAAGACGGACATGAAACTTAAAGATTTTGAGGGCAATGTGTCGCCAGCTATGGGAGCCGTATGTGTTGAATTAACCATCGGCAGTAAAACTTTGCCAACAACATTTTTTGTGATCAGTGGCAAAGGCACCTACAACTTGCTCCTAGGAAGGGATTGGATCCATGCTAATTGCTGTATTCCTTCTACAATGCACCAACGCCTTGTGCAATGGGTTGGAGACAAGATTGAAGTCATCCGAAGTGAGGCTCCATCGATTGTTGCATCGGTAGAATCGGAAACTTATGAGCAAACCAGGTGCATATCAGGTGAAGCTTGGGACACGGAGTTCCTCAAAGTTGCCGATTACCGCATTACACCGATCCAAGCAGTCGGTCCTGAAGAAGAGTTTTAATGGATCGATTCGCCGATGATGGAAAACTGGGACAGGGGTTCACATCGGCTGATGATTTATTAGAAGTAGATATCGGCGACGGTAGTAAGCATAGGCCTACTTTTGTTAGCGCTAAGTTAGATTCCCAATGTAAACAACAGTTGACCGATTTGTTAAAGAAATACAAAGATTGTTTTGCTTGGGATTATACAGAGATGCTTGGTTTAGACCGATCAATAGTCGAACATCGGTTGCCTATCAAGTCTGGTTTCCAACCACATCGGCAACCTGCGCGCCGATGCAATCCTATGGTGTTGCCCGACATTAAAGCTGAAATTACGAAATTAATTGAAGCTGGGTTTATTCGGCAGTGTCAATATGCCGATTGGATTTCTAATGTGGTTCCTGTGTATAAGAAGAATGGAAAACTTCGTGTTTGTATTGATTTCAGGAATCTCAACAAGGCTACACCGATGGATGGTTACCCGATACCCGTTGCCGATCTGCTGATTGATGCTGCTGCTGGACATCAAATCATTAGCTTCATGGATGACAATGTTGGATATAATCAGATATTCATGGCTGATAAAGACATATCCAAGACTGCTTTTAGATGTCTAGGTCATGTTGGTTTATTTGAGTGGGTTGTCATGACTTTTGTCTTGAAGAATGCCGGTGCTACTTATCAAAGAGCAATGAATTCTATCTTTCATAAGTACATCGACACGATAGTCGAAATCTTTATTGATGATGTGGTGGTTAAATCCGGAAATTTTGAAAAGCATCTTGCCGATTTGCGGAAAATCCTGTAATGCACAAGGGAGCATGTGTTGAAGATGAATCCTAAAAAGTGTGCTTTTGGTGTATCGACAGGTCAGTTTCTGGGTTTCATGGTGCATCAGAGAGGCATCGAGATCGGTAGGAAATCTATTGATGCGATTAACAAAGTAGTTGCTCCTACAAACAAGACTGAGCTGCAATCTTTGATCGGCAAGATTAACTTCATTAGAAGATTTATATCCAACTTATCTGGTAAGATTAAATCTTTTAGTCCATTGTTAAAGCTGAAAGCCGATCAAGAGTTTACATGGAAAGAGGAACAACAGTTAGCCTTGGAGGAGATCAAGAGATATTTGGTAAACCCTCCAGTCTTGGTTCCACCTCAGCACGGGAAACCTTTCAGGTTGTATTTGTCTACCGATGACTGCGTTATCGGATCAGCCTTAATTCAAGAATTTGAAGGGAAAGAACGTGTGATTTATTATTTGAACAGAAGGTTAGTGGATGCTGAAACCAGGTATTCAGTCATAGAGAGATTATGTTTATGTTTATATTTCTCTTGCATAAAATTGAGACTTTATTTATTGTCGGCTGAATGCACTGTTATCTGCAAAGATGATGTGATTAAGTATATGCTATCGATGCCGATATTAAGTGGGAGAATTGGCAAATGGATTCTAGCACTTTCGGAGTTTGATTTGAAGTATGAGTCGGCTAAGGCAGTTAAGGGTCAGGTGATGGCCGATTTTGTTACTCAGCATTGCAATATGATAAGCTCTGTAGAGATTGCTCCTTGGACTTTGTTCTTTGATGGGTCTACATGCAAAGAAGGGGCAGGCATCGGTGTTCTCTTAATTTCACCCCGAGGACGGAAGTATGAAATCTCGTTGCCGATTGTTGCTACATCAACAAACAATCAGGCTGAGTACCAAACGTTAATAAAAGGGTTGGAGTTACTTAGAGAAGTGCGTGCCGATGCCGTTGAAATTTTTGGCGACTCTATGTTGGTGATCAATCAATTGACTGGAGTATATGAATGCTGAAGTGAAGTGTTGATTGCACACCATGAGAGGTGTTTACAATTATTGAAAGAATTCAAAGAGTATCTCCTTGAGCATATTCCTAGATTGCATAATGAAGAGGCCAATCGGTTAGCACAGAATGCTTCAGGATATCAGCCGATTCAAGAAGTCATGACATCGGTAATGGTTGCCGATGACTGGAGAAAAGAAATTGCCGATTACTTAAGATATCCGTCTAAGAAGGTTGAAAGGCATCTAAGGTTTCAAGCTACCAAGTATGTGCTCCTTGATAATGAATTATATTATCGGACAATTGATGGAGTTTTGCTTAGATGCCTTGGTAGAGAGGAATCAAAGGAGCTAATGGGTGAGATCCATGAAGGTGTGTGTGGAGCACATCAATCGGCATTCAAGATGAAGTGGATGATTAGGCAGAATGAATATTATTGGCCGACAATTCTTGAAGATTGCTTCAACTATTTTAAAGGGTGTCAAGATTGTCAGAAGTTTGGTAATGTCCAGAAGGCACCTGCATCGGCAATGAATCTTATAATCAAGCCTTGGCCATTTAGAGGATGGGCTATTGATCTCAGCGGCCAGATTTATCCGCCATCAAGCAAAGGGCACAAGTTTATACTTGTTGCTACCGATTACTTTACAAAATGGCTTGAGGCGATTCCTTTGAAAAAGGTGACATCGGCAAACATGATAGATTTTGTAAAGGAACATATTGTTTACCGATTTGGTGTTCCTCAAACTATTACTACCGATCAAGGAACCATGTTTACACCGGGAGAGTTTGATGAGTTTGCTGCTGGTATGGGGTTCAAGGTATTGAATTCTTCTCCTTATTATGCCCAAGCTAACGGTCAGGCTGAGGCGACTAATAAAGGAGTTATTAAACTTATTAAATGCAAGATTGAAGAAAACCCTAGAAGGTGACATATAGTGTTGAATGAAGCCCTGTGGTCATATCGGATGGCATGTCATGGTGCAACCAAAGTTTCGCCGTATCAGTTGGTCTATGGACACGATGCTGTCCCGCCTTGGGAAATTAAAATTGGTTCTAGGCGATTGTTTTCACAGGATCAATTGACAACCGATGAGTATGACACTCTTATGAAGGATGAATTAGAAGACTTAGCAGGTCATCGGTTGAGGGCTCTGATCAGTATTGAAGAAAATAAGAAAAGGGTTGCCAAATGGTATGATAAGAAGGTGAAGGTGAAACAATTTGCCGATGGTGATCTGGTATGGAAATTGATTTTACCGATTGGGACTAAGAGTTCTAAGTTTGGAAAATGGTCCCCTAATTGGGAAGGTCCTTATCGGATAAAACAGTCTGCTCCTGGCAATGCTTATATTTTAGAAACTCTCAAAGGAGTTGCATTCTCAAGAGCAATCAACGGTAAATACTTGAAGAAATATTACCCTAGTATTTGGGTAGACGCATAGAGTACCCGTTTGAATGCCGATGAGAGAATAAGTTATGTGACATCGGTAAAAAGCGTACTGACATTATATTACAAAGCAAAATTAAGTATCACTGTTACACTTGCCGATATGATGAATTACAACAAGGATTGAATGGCTGATATCGCACGCAGGCGAATTTGTTCTATTTCTTCCATCTCCCTGGCATCATCATCGGCAGATCCTTCAACTGGCTTGATTTTCTTCTTCAGCAGGATAGCTTGTCGGGCGTTTCTGTCTCTTTCTTGTCGCAGAGCCTTAATGGCATCGGGCAGTTGGGCTTTCTTTTGGCTGGCTGTGTTCAGGGCTTCTTCAACCCTTTTCAGTTCAGTCAGCAACTCTTCCCTCCTTGCCGATAAGTGAACGATCTCTTTCTCAAGATTGGCGCCGGAAGCTTCTACTTGGCCGATGTCCTTGTGCTTATCATCGACAATTTGTTTGAACTTAAGCATTTCTTCCTCAATCTTTGAGCAAGCTGTTCTATCGGCTATGCGACGAGAAAGTCTTTGATACTGGAGTTGCTTGCTCTTAAGAAACGCTGCCTAGAAGAGTGTTTCTTCTGTATCGGCAGACATGTGGCCCTGGATGTCTTTAAAAGCTATCTTTACTGCAGTGGAGTCTTGGACGAGATGGGATGTGTCTTGTTGCAGTAAGGATAGCAATGTTTCGAGCTTGAGCTTGACCTCTGCTGATAAAGCTGGAGAGGAGCTTTCTTCGTCTTCATCTTCATCGGGAAGGTTGACGGCGAAGGAGAACAAGCTATTCGTTGGAGCAGAACCTTCTTTATCTTCGTCTTCGTCAGGAAGGTTGATGCCGAAGGAGAACAAGCTATCGAGAGAGTCTTGGGCCTAAAAAGGAGAAAGTTAAAATTTGCCGATCATAAGTTTATACTGCAAGTTTTTAGATAATTGGCTTACCATCTTGAAGCGGATTTCTTGCCTGAGACTTGGGAAGTTGGCTGGTATGGCCTCATCCTGGAGATCGGCAACGGTTGCCGATGAACACGCTTCTGTAGGAGGGGCGGTTGGTGCTAATGGTGCTGTTTCTGGCACTGTCTCTGTTGCGATGGTTGGCTCCTGTGGCGGGGAGGCCATCTTATGGTCGGGAGTTTCATTCGGTGCAGGTGCTGGTACCGATGCCGATACTGTTGCAGCTGGTTCCTGCAGTGGTGGTATTGTTCCCTGGTTGGAAGTGTCGTCCATCGGCTGCTCAGGAATGGACGCCGATGATGGTTCTGCCGTTGATGCGTCAGCGGTTGGTGATGCGACCGGAGTTGGTGGCGTAGATGGGGTGGCTAGCCTCAGACGTCTCTTTTTCCTCGGGGCAGCAGTTGGTGAGCCGACGCGTTTCGACTGTGAAGCTTGGGGGGCATCAGCAACATGAGGTGGAGAAGCTTGTATGTTTGGAGTAGCTGCCGATGGCCTCGCTGCCTGAAATGTTTGGTGCAAGTTACATAAAGTAAATATTGCCGATGAGCAGTTTGTGATCGGTATAAGTAAAAGTAAAACTTACTGCGAAAGCTCGCGCCAAGATGGCACCAGTAGCCGATGGAGTAGCAATGGTCTTTGCGGGCGTCGGCTTGGGCTTGAGGGTAACCTTAGGTACCCTTCGAGGTATGAAAGCAGCCAATGTGGGAGTCTTGTTGCCGATGATTGATACGGGGCTCATCATTCGAAGGTGGAAGGGCTTGCCACTCTTGCTCATTTGGGGGATTGGATCGTCAACCTGTTAAGCAAAAGGTTAGATACCGATGGTAGAAGTAAATAATAAGAAATGTATTCGAATAAACTTACTGCATCATTGGGAATGACGTGATCGGTGTCGATCAAGTGCCGATAGTAGTGCGATGACTTGGCGAATAATTGACTTCTCCATTCTTGCCACCAAGATTTGTATAACTCTGTCATGAATGATGTTGGTGCCCAGGAGGATAGATCAATGTTTGATGTATCGGCATGGGGAGAAAGGTTGACAATCCTGTTCCAATCCATGGCACTGGAGATGATTTCTCTTGGCTTTATCACATTGGCAAAGCTGAGTTTGATCGGTAATTGGCCGAATGCCAGCTGCCTTGCTGCTACTGATGGATAATAAAACTCATAATATGGAGGAGAATTCTTCCCGGTTCCAAAGATGTTGACTGGAATGGCTCGGGGAACAATGCTAGCCTTCATGATTATTTCATTCTGTGGCACGTTCCAATCGGTAAGGTTGAATAGCAATGGGAATTGGTTGTTCTCATCGACATAAGGCCACCAAAGCCATTCTGCGACGGGGATTCCACAGTAAAGCTTTTGGATGAACCTACCGAATTGATCTGCATTGGCATCGGTTCTTGGTAGCACTATGATAGCCTCCCCAAAATTGAGTGGGGGACGGGTTGCCGATTCATCATCATCATATACATAGTCTTCTGATATATCCCTTGAGAATTGCTGATTGAACAAATCGAATTGAAGGACCTTGTACATGTGTGTATTTAACCACATGTTTATAAACCACCAAGGACCCCGAGGTTGCCGATGGACTCGTCTAACAATAACTTCTTAGACACTTGGTGTAGGAGATGGTATACCGATCCAAGAAGGTATCGGCCGAGAGGGAGTCTTGTTCCATCGGCAAGAAGTTCTGCTGCGGGGAGATACATGGTGGTGGGTTCGACTGTTTTGCCATAGAAGATAGACTTTTCTAGCCACATGTTCAAAAAGATGACATGCTCCCTTTGACCTACCGATCCAGTCTTTTGATATTCCCGGATGTAACCGGTCTAGCCGCCGATATTGCGTGTATTTACCTTATACTTAGACTTCCTATTGAACAAGGCGGGGGTATCGGCAGAGGAGACATCGAGGCCGGTAAGCATGTGCACATCGGCAAGGGTGGGAGTAGTTGGCCCGTGTCAGAATAAGAAGGCATTCATTGTATCGGACCAAAAATAAGATGCAGCCATCATCATATTTTCGTTCTTTTCCATATCGGCAATGGAAAGTGTGATGCACTGGTCCAGGTTGCGCTCTGACGAATAAACTTGCTGTGTTCTGATTACTCTGAGGTACCAATTCTTCCATCCCTTGGTGGGGTTAGGCCATGAACGGAAGACATCTTTCCATAACCCTAGGCTAAAGCACTCGGATCTAAAAGGGATGCGGTTGGTCTCCGCATTAATCAGATTGATGGGGTCAGGATTTCCCATTTGACCTAGGCAGTTGAAATTGGATTGCTCAATTGGGATTACTACCTTGTTGTACAGGTTTCAGAAAAAATCAAAGAAAGGGGAAAAGAAGATTATAAAATTGATACGGAAAAGGAGCTTGCAGAAGATGAAGTGAGAAGGGGACAAGTTTACCTTGGGGACGTCGAAGTGGATCGCTATTGGAGCTGGGGAATCTTTGCGATTTGTTCTCTGCTTGAAGAAATTACTGTTCTTTGAGTTCACGGAGCTGTTCTTCGGAGTCGCCGCTGGAGTCGCCGCCGAGGTTGAAGACGAAGGCAGGTGAAAGTAAAAGTAGGCTCAGGGTAAAAACAGATTGGATGGTGGTAACTTTTATAATCTTGGTCAGGGGTATTTTGAAATTTTCTTCACACTGAGCAGGAATGTAGAGAGGTATGCAATAGGTATGCGCAGCGATCGAGGAGATATGATTAGGTTTGCAACTGTTCGCGCTGTGGTCACGGGATTTTATTAATAAATTGCGGTTTTGCGCGCAGTAATCGAGGAAATTGTGCAGTTATCTTGGAGAGAGTAGTTACAGTAGAGAAAATTTTGGCGTGTAAAATATTCTACACTCCGAAATTGGGGGGCATGTGTTGACACCATTTTTCGGCATGTGTCAAATGAACTAAGACTTGGGTTGATCGGTAGCCGTATTCTATCGGCATCGGAAAGTCATCGGTCAAATTTACCGATGAGAATGAATGCTGCAAAAAGTTTATTGCCGATGGGAGTTGGACGACTCTTGCCGATAAGAATTAATTGGTGAAGACAAGTTACCAGAAGTGCAAGGTTGCCGATTGGGAAGTATTGCCGATGCCGATGGACATGGAGTGCCGATGGGCACAGGGTAACGTAGTGGTTGCCGATAAGGGTATTGCCGATAAAGATGTTGCCAATGGGAGTGAAGGATGGCCGATTGGGGATATTACCGATAAGGAGACGATGCCGATGGGCACAGGGTGACGTGGCGGTTGACGTCAGCAGGGGATTGCCGATGTCAATAAAAGGAAGTTGCAGATTGAAGAGTTTGCCGATGGAAAGTTTCATCGAAAAGAAGACATAAGGAAACTGGTGATCTCATACCAGTATTATTATGGCAATTTGAGTCTGACTCTTGCACGAGTCGTTTGTTTCCTTAAAAATAGAGGTGTCTGTTTAGGAAAATAATATTGTTATTTGGATCCGACTCCTGCGCGGGTCAGTTATTCCTTTAAAATAGGAGTTTGTTTTGTTTAGGAAAGGTACGAGTCGTGTCTGTTTACAACTCCTATTGCCGGAGTATAAATATGTACCTGGGGGTCGTGAGAAAAAGACAATCAATCAATACATCAAACAAATCAATTACTTTTATTTACCTTTACTGCAATTCACCCTTTTATCGCATTAGCAAGCTTCGACGGGCTGCATCTCCTTGATCTCCGTCAACCCTTGTAAGTTCCGCGTGAGAGTAATCTGAGCTTTGACATCCGGGCGCATCGCTGTTGTCTCGTTCAGCTCTGCTCTAGTTATCCTGATCATGTCGGAATCTTGACATCTGGGCGCATCGCTGTTGTCTTGTTCAAATCTTGTTCTAGTTATCGTCCTTGTCGATTAACTGGTCAAATTGACTGACACACCTTTGGATATCGAATTCGGGTAATAGCCCGAGGTGTTCGCAGATCCTGACGCTTTTTGTGTCAACAACACCTGCAAAAAATGCAAGATCTCAGGGCACAACATCAGCACATGCCCTACCAACGATGCAAGTGGATCAAAGCAACAAAGTAAAGCAAAATAAAAAAAAAAATCACTGCAGTGTTTGTCTGGACATAAACGTGTTCATGAATTACAATATATGGCATTGGTATTGTATACATGCTAGTTCGATGTACTATTTTACTTTGAAGAATCTTTTTATGTAAGGAGCTACATGCTACTTTGATGGATAGATTAGTCACTATACAAGTATGCCTTGCGCTTTGGAACTAACAAAACTCTTGAGTAACATAGTTGTTTCTTGACTAAGATTTGTCATAAGTCAACTAATATAACACTTACCAAGCTATTATAGTTTCTAAGTACATTCAAATCTGCCTTGTTATGCTTGCTCATCAAAAGATCATTCACAATTTGAATGCGAATGTTTGGTATATCTTCTTGTGAGAATTGGTCATGTAAGTTGGATCCAAATTTCCACGTTTCCATGAATTTGATGACAAAAACACCACAATCCACTCTGCAGCAGGAACACAACCAAGTAGGGTAAACAAATAATCTTTGTACATATAATCAAAATAAATAAATAAGAAAGGTCTATACTTGTTCATTTGTTTTGGCACGTGAGGGTATGCAATACGAAATGTCTTGAAACCTGGATCATAACCGACAAATCGATTCCAAGCATGACAAAAACTGACTATCTGTGAAAACAGAAACAAACCAATGAGGTGCTGCTACATTGAAATATTACATAGCTTGACATAATAGACAAAAAGATTGTGGTATCAGATTTGTTAATGTTCATTATACATCATGTAACAAAATTTGCAGACCCAAATTTGAAAACAAACACAAAGAAATGGATTTTCTCAGCCACATTAAAAAGCAGCATGCGCATCATTTGCAGATTCAATAATCAAACAATCATCGCTAGGTTTACAAGGGCAATGAGACAAGACAACAAAGCAAGCAAATAACAAAAACTAATAATATTTGGTCATGCCGACAACACATAGTTAGACAAGCATTCAACAAACTTAAGATAAATTAAGTTGTTCTAATAGGCCTTTCAAGTTACATCTTTAAACTGTCTTCCACAAAATCAACCAGCAAGGACAAATAAGATGAGGGAAATCATTTACATGAAAACCAAGACATAAACAACATCATAATGATCATGCATGGACTGAACTGAAAATGCAATTGAGAATAAACTGATCCACAAAACAACAAAAATTATTGGGAAAACAGTATCAGTGAGTACTTACAAGCTTTTTCCTTGTGTAAACTGAGAATGCTTCAGTCTTGGAGAATAATGAATCAAGGAATAGGAACAGCTTGTTACTCAGGTCAACAACAAATAGGAGCCAATGATGACCGTGAAGCACTGGGAACAATAACTAGAACAAAGGAAATCAAACATTCAAAAATGAAAAAAACATCAAAGATAGAGGAATAACAAAAGTACTAGAACTTACCATTTCACATAGTGGTAATGGTAAAACAAAAGCAGCTCCATGAAAGCATCTCTCAACATATGAATAATCTTTAGAATCGCTCATGAACACTAGCTACAAAGAGTCATGTGTCAACAATTGGATTATTCCCCCAAAAAATATTTTAATAAGAAATATAGTACCAAAAAAGGATAGAAATCATATACAGAGACACCCGAGAAAAAATAATTTTTTGAAGAAATTGTCGGCCTCTCATCCAAGAAAAATTTCCGGCACATACAATTGATAACAAAGTTACAAACTTCATGATCAGGAGCCATTGAATCACCAAGAGAGAAATATATCAAAGTACATCCACCAATAGCAACACAGAGAGACCTAGAAAAAAACAAGTAAAGCATGGTTTTAGCAAACCAAAGAATGTATAGCAAGGTAGAAACATAATCTCATCATCATCCTTCGATGCAAGAAAATCAAAATAAGTTCATGTATACAGTATATACTTCATCAAAATTCCTACCATGCATGCATATTAGTAAGCATGTATAGTATTAGCTATATTTTGCACACATTAATGGAATATGGAGTAACACCAGTATGAAACTAGTAAATATGTTCTCAGGGTGAATTTTGTCAAGTTCATACAAAACAAAAAGTAAAAAACTTACTTGGAATGCATACTTGGGCAGTCACAGGGAATTTGCAAGACTTGTTAGAACAATGAGCTTCACCAACACTAGTAGCACAAGGTTTGTTAAAATCTTCACTGACAAAAGATAACGTAGATGATCCTTGATTCATAGCATTCCTTCTTCCTTTTTCATCAGTTTTATTTGCAAGAGGAATCGACCCCTTAACACCAACAAATTTGTCATTGTACAAGTCTTCAGCAGTACAACACATCTTATTCAGCTTATTGTTCAAACTGGTTTCTTTAAAAATGACAACTTCAGGAGATTTCTGTATATCAAACAATAAAATGAAAAAAATAATCAACTAGACATAAAAAGGATCATGTGTGAAAAATGTTTGTATAGAATCGTGTGTGAAAAACAGGAAAAAACCTACAAGGCTACAAATAACAAATAAAACAAGAAAAAAATTTGATTGTCAAATTTGAGATTAGAAATATTTATAATATGAGTCTTAGCTTCAAATTTCTTTGCTTGAGCGACAACTGTAATGTAATAAGGTTTTTCAGGTGAATCGAATAGAACTCTTCGACATAAATTGTTTTCTTTTTTTAGCACAAGACACCTTCTTCATATGAAGGTTTCCTACAAAAAAGAGATTACATAAAGTGAAAATAAAAAAATAGGGAAACTAAGGGATTGTTTGGATTGCATCTAAGAAAACAGCCTCAAAATGGATAGAATTGTTAAATAGACCAAGAAATATACCTAACGCAAGAGTAATGTCAGTCTCATCAATCTTTCACTTACTTATACAAATAGGTGTATAAAATTGATGATCTACATGAAATAAGCAAAAAAAAAACACATAAAATAATCGGGACAAATTCATGGGAGCAGCTAAAAAATCAATTTCACTATAAGCATTAAGAACGTAACTATGAACTGTTGAACCATCACTAACCAACTTCAATATATCAAATATCATCTTCTCAGATTCCTCCATCTGCTTCATTGGCATGCCAGTGCAGTATTTGTCAAAGACATGACAAATTTCACCAAGTAACTACAAAAACAACACAATGTATAACATACTTGAAACCAACAGAACAACAAACCATAAAAATGAAACACTCTGTGCACCTTATCATTCATTGAACAACCAAAAGCTAATTGAAGTCTTGATTTGAAGCCAAACTCACACGGTTTAGAATCATAGCAATCAGGCAAAATAACCTAAAACAATTAAATATGTCAATAAAAAACGTCAAGAACCATGAACAACAATACTGATACAAATTAAACAAACCTTCTGATTTCTTATATCCCTCAAAGCAGAAGCACTCATCTTATTTTTCAACTCCTTTATCTTCTATAAAAAAACACAAATCAACTACAGAAAAATAAGAAAAAGCATTACACACACATATATAAATACAAACCTCCTTCTTATAGAATTTAAACAAAGCTTCATCCATTGAAGCATCATCAGCATCATGAAAAGAACCCATCTGCAAAACAAAACAAAAATTAAACACAAATTGGATCACATAAAGCATACAACATGTTTGCTAGTGTTAGCTGCAGCTACCTTATAAAATAGAGGAAAACAAAAGGTAAAAAACCTTTTCAAAACACACACACATAAGTGCTTGTCACACCCGGTTTTAAGAACAAAACCAGATATACACCATAAGTGCTTCTCACATATAGCCACAGAAGAAGGTAATATCAAAAGACAATACTTAAATACATAACATATAAGGTCAAAGAAATAACCTTCAAACAACAAACAGCAGAAAGACACTCCGATCCTCAGGTGAAGACTCCAATCACAGGGACACAACTGACTAGTTGATCACAAGCCTATCTCTTCCAACTCTTGCAATCTGGTACCCATCCGAGATTTTTATCCAAATGTTGAAAAGTAAACAAGCGTAAGTACATCTCGTACTCAACAAGTATACATG
The DNA here is from genome assembly GCA_022036555.1 of Microstegium vimineum. NCBI lineage: Eukaryota > Viridiplantae > Streptophyta > Magnoliopsida > Poales > Poaceae > Microstegium > Microstegium vimineum. The sequence continues at coordinate 7,930,175 of CM039138.1, read as the reverse complement.
GGGTTCATGAGGCTCAAAAGGTTGACATGGTTTACTGCGGTAAGCATTTTTAATTTATAACAAAACTTTACAAGTGTCAATTCACAGGTTATGCTTAAGCCCCACATTATACCACATGATCATAAAAGCAATTGAACGAATAACATAATAGCATGGTAAAATGATTCATGATAATAACAAACAAGTAGATAGTGTTTCTGTGTGTTTTCCGGGCCGCTCGTGTCCGTGAGCACGACTGATATATCAGTTTTTAACACTCTGCAGAGGTTGTACATCTTTACCCATGAGTCGTGATTTTCCCTTTCGCCCGAGGTCGCGAGCCTCTTAACACACTTCCAAGGAAGGTCGGCAGGGTTCACTATGAAGTCTTTCAAAGGGGCTCGCTGACAAACAACAGACACTACGGATCCACAGGCAAGGGGTATACGGGGTCTCCTCGATGGTACACACATGCAGCGGTAGCCACTCTGGCCATACCCCGCAACCAGCTCGGCAATGGCAAATTTCATGAACTGTCACATGCGAGAGAGTGACCCTCTTACTTAACTAAAGCCAGTGTAACACCCACAAAATTGTTTGAATTTAAAATAGATGAAAATGATTAATTATGAAATTTTGTGAGCATATCATTTAGTGGGATAATAAAATTCTTAGAAATAAAATTAATTCTAGTTTAGTAACATGAATGTGCATTCATGCAGCTGCATAATTTTTATTGGGGTGATTGAGTTTGCAAAACCAAATTCAAATGAATTCAAATTGTTTTAAAATTGGATTTGGAAAAGGGAAATAAAAAGAAAATGCTTGACCTTTCTCCCTCTCTCCTGAAACCCAGCCCAACCCCTCCTCTCCTTTTTTTCTGCCGGCCCAGCAAGCAGGCCGCAGGCCCACTCCTCTTCTTTCTCTCTGCCGGCCCAGCCCGAGCGCCATCTCTCTTCCCCTCTCACTGCCAACTGACCCCACCTGTCGGCGCCAACTCAACCGCCTCCTCGCTCCCTCTGTCTCGCTGCCAGACGGTCCCACCCGTCAGCTCTCTCCCTCACCTCCCGCCGATTTCGGACGCGTGCGGACGCGCCGCGGATGGCAACCGCCGCACGATCCTCGCCCCGCTCCCACCCCCGCACCTCGCCCACGATGCCGCAACGGCTCCGAACGCCGCACGCTCTCTGCTCTGCGCTATAAAGCGGAGTACCGCGCATCTGCTCCCCCCTTTCCCATCTGTTCTCCCGAACGCCGCCGCCGTGTCGCAGAGCAGCACACCAGAGCCCTCGAGCCGCCCCGGTGAGTCCCGTTTCATGCCCACGATCTCCCCGCGAACCTCCTTAGCCTAAACTCTCTCTCTGTGCCTTGCCTTTGGCCGCAGAACGCCAGACGCCGAGGACGTAGAGCTCGGATCGTCGTCGCACGCCGACCGCCGTTCCACGCCGTCAAGCCACCCTGAGCCGTCTCCATTCTCTTCGAAGTCGCGGTGAGCTTCGCCGTCATTCCCTTTTCCTCCCTGAGCCCTCAATTTGACAAATTGTAGCCTCTAGGGCCTTACCTGCGAGCATCCCGCGCCGCCGTCATTGGTGCCGCCGCGGGCAACGCACCCCGGCCGCACACCACCTCGTCCGAGTACCTCACCAGCACCGCACAGAGACACCGCACATCCCAGTGTCCTCAGTTTGGTCTCTAACGCGCCGTATCCTGTCGCCCGAGTACACCGATCCATACCGTCAATGGCGCTGCCGCAGACCTCACTCTTCGGTCAACCACCGCCCCGCCTGGTTACCCTACCGACACCGCCGGGTCACGCCGCGCCTCCCAGTACTCCCAATTCGTCTTCTAGCCCCGTGATTAACCACACCCGCACACATAGAATGACCCCGGCCATGGCGCCGCCGTGCGCGCCATGCTCCGGCCGTCCCCTGTCTAGCCTGAGCACCCCATCGAATCCGCGCGGGCATGTGGAACACTCCGGTGCTCCCGGTTGGAACCGAGAGGGACGGGAACGTCACTCCGACGACACGCCGGCGAGCTCGGCCCTCTGCTAGCCATGGCGCCGCCGTCAAGAGCCAGTGCGATGGCGGGGAGAGTTCCCCTTTTATTTTTGCGCTGTTGGATCTTCTCTAGACGGCCGAGATTAAATCCCCCAAAGGGGTATGCTCCCCGGTCCATGGTAGACCGGTGGACCGCAGCCCGCACGCAGTGCACGGCTGCACCCGTGGACCCGTCCAATCCCGGGCCGCCACGCGGCAGTCCTGCCGACCCTGCACCACAGCCCTGGTGCATTTCTGAGTTTACGTTTTCTCAGTCAAGACACGTAATTCTGCTCGGTTTAATCCAAAAACGGAAATTTGCTATTTACAGAAATGCCACTGTCTTATTTTGTTTATAAAAACTTTATTTTAACTCCGATTTGGACGATTCGAATTGCGTTAGATTCGTAATGAAATTCTCTACATGTTAAACCATCTGTTGGTCATGTTTGAAACATTTAAATTTGAGAATAAATTCATATACTAAAAATGCTCTTACAGAACTAGATAAAATCATATCTTTTGCGTTTTAAATCCGATTTTCGTGAAATTCGCGTTGAAATGATCATAGCAGTGCGTAGTATCTTTTTATAAAACTTTTAACTCTGTTTACTGTTGATGGTGTACTGTTCTAATATTAATTTTGTTTGCTTTGTATGTATGCAACTGGAATGTGTGTTGTTGCAATGTCGTGATCGAGTTCAGGCAGTGAGGAGTTTGTTGGTGATCAAGAGTTCTTTGATCAGGAGTGTTTTTACCAGCAAGACTTTGAGAACCAAGGCAAGTATAGCATGGGACCTACCTTGTTCTCATATTCACCATAATTATCATCTCATGTGCATGTGTTTAAATTGATATCCGTAGTATATTTCCCTAGAATTGAAATCCTTTACCTTGACTCCTATGGGTTATGCATATGGGTAGATGGCTAGTGCTTTATGAAACGATACTTGATCCCTGCCAAATGTTATAATGCTTTGAATGAAATGGTAATCTTGTTTATGGCAATTGGAACATAATCCTTATATAATAACTCACTGTTGGCAAAAGCTGGGACTGACAGTGCTACCGTGAAAGCTACATGGCTCTGGCTTTAACTCAGTAGTAGGCTCTTTTCTAGCTCGTTAGCGGTTACCCGAAAGGGTGCATTAGGCTCTTGCCAAGCTGGTTATAGTGCGGCCTCTGTCCGAGTTTGAGCGTAGGCTGCGGGTCTTTATGCTACTCGGAAGGGGGGCTCTATCACCCCTTGCCAATCCTAGCGGCCCTAATCTTGTTAGACGAGATACTATGAAAGGTTTCATAGTGAACCCTGCCCACTCACCTTGGCAGTGTTATCAGAGTAATTAACCCAGGCATTCGGGGCATCACGACTCACGGGTAAAGATGCACAACCTCTGCAGAGTGTTAAAACTGATATATCAGCCGTGCTCACGGTCATGAGTGGCCCGAAAAACTGACGGTTTAATTAATTAACTTGACCAACCTTTATGTTCCTGTTGCCACCACTTTAATGACGATTTATGATCTCTTAACTTTGGCAGTGATATAAGTGAGTTCACTTTGGGGCTTAAGCATAACCTGATGCTACTTAATAATAAAACCTTGACGAACTAAAAGTGCTAAATGCAGTAAGCCAGTGTCAACCTTTTGAGCTTCATAACCCCATGTTATACTGCTGAGTACGAGTGTACTCACGCTTGTTTTCTTTTCAATTTTGGATAAAAATCCCGGATGGGTAACAGAAGCAGGAGGCTATGAAGAGTTCCCTGAAGATTTCTAGGCTTGGTCAACCAGTTGACCTTCCCTGTGGGATGGAGCCTCAAGAGCTAGTTGTATCTTCCGTCTGTTTTATTTATTCTTGTAATGGATATATGTTCGTTATGTATTAAACTCTGTGATGGTACTTTGTAATTTGTGAACTTATGTGTGGATTATTCCTGGGCACACATAATGTTATGCATCCTATTTCGTCCTTAAAATTGGGTGTGACAGCCAGAGACATATAGCCCCCATGGTTGTACTGTATGTCCCAACTTTTGCTGACAGATAGGGTCCTAAATCCATGTTGCTAAAAAGTCAAGTTTTACTTTATCATTTCATATAGTCGTTAATCAATATACAAGATCATGGTTAGTTCAATGGAGCACTAGCAATAACTACCCAGATGCAAAATACCCATAGGATTCAAGGTTCAAGGTAACAAGATCTAGGTAAGCCGTATGGTAACAAGATTAGACACATGCATATGATTTGATTTGAAAACCATTATGAATAATAGGACGACAAGGAGGATCCCATGTAATACTTGCCTTAAAAATAGATCTTTCTTCTAGTTCTAGTCTTCAAAAGATCTTCTAGAGAACTAACTTCTTCTTGATCTCCAACGTAAAACTCACCGATTGGACAAGTTCATAAACACCACTCAAGCATCTGATCAAACATACAAAACAATACATACATATATATTTAGAACAATACACCAATCAATTGAAAAGATTTGAAAAATAACTACACATTTCTATGATCACACAGACGCGAAGAACACACTAATCGATGATGAGCAAGATACATCTACCGAAAGGTTTGCTTATATAACAGAGAACTGAGCTTTATTAGTTTTAAATGTATAAAAGAGTGTATAAAGTATTTCAGTGAAACACCTTGGTTGAATTAGGACAAACTTGTGTTTGGATTTCGAAAACGAAAGTAGGACCTATCGATATTTTATGTATAAAACAAGTTGCATATTTGTTAATCAAGTTAGGGTTTCACATCATTAAAATCTAGAGCTATTAACATGGTATTAAAGATCACCAATTCAAATATTATTTTGTTACGAGATCAACGCAACTTGAACGAGTTCTAACGAATCTAAAACATAGAAATTACGGAGAAAACAAGATTTGAGATTAAAACTTGGATTTCAAAAGACATTAAAAGATTTATATTTTCAAATTTGTAAAACTTGGTTTATTATGGTTTCATCAGGAAGATCTTGGTTCTACGATTCTAACACAATTTGAATGGATCAAAACGGAATCAAAATGAACATTTTATGGTTAAAAGAAAATCAGTGGCAAAACTGTAATTAGTTTGAACTGTTTTTGAAATAAAACGAATTTTTTCTGATTTATAAAAGGAACCGAGGACTGCAGGTTTACACTTAAAAAGGTTTAGGGTTTCTTTTGCAAAACGTGCAGGCCGAAAGGGTATCGGCCGTTTGGATCCATCCGATCATCCCTGGACGGCCCCGATTAGAAGAACAGAGAGAGGGAGGGCGTCCTTGCCAGAGCAGGGAGAGGAGGCGGCGGCGCCATGGCCGGAGACGGGCGGCGCGACTCAATCGAGGGCCTAGGTGCACGATTCGAGACAGGGTTTGGCCGAGGAAAGGTAGGGGAGCGAGGCGAAGTCGACTACGCTATCGGTTGAACCGATTACGTTGCAGAGGTGGCAGTGCAAGCGGGGAGGCGGTGCGGTGTCGACGGTGAACCCACGAGAGACACAGAGAGGGCGAAAGGAAAACCCCGAGTACACCAGAGTGATTGAAACCTCAATGCGAAGCTCCGACGGGTGTTGGGTGAAGCAGAGAAGCTCCGTAAGGACGAGTCCGTCGGCGGCGACGTGAAGCTAGGGTTGTGGCGGCGACTGGTGGTCCTGTGGTGTTCGGAGAGGGAGAAATGGAGGCGGTGGTGTGCAGGGGTGCTGCTACTTATAGCCCGGAGGCCTGTTCAGAGAAGGAAAGGAAGCAAATCATGTTCCAATCGCGTTTCAGCCGAAGGAAAGCGCCGCTACGCGAGAAAGGAAGGGAGGAAGACGACGGCGTCGCCCCTGTCATGCGGGTCCGTCTTGTCAGTGAGACCGAGCGGAGAGGAGTGGCTTGCGAGCGTGCCCACGCGCAAAAGCCGCTAGCTGGGCTGGTTGGGCCGGTGCAAGGCCCAAGCAGGAAGGAGGGGTGGGAGGAGGGGGTCTGCGGGGCTGGGCCGAGGATAAGGCCTTCGGGCTAGATAGGAGAAAGAGAGGGAGGGGGAAAAGAAATCCTTTTTCTTTTGTTTTTCTTGAACTCCAAGACCATTTTCAAAGCACACTTTGAATTCTAGTTTGAATTTTGAAACTCCAATCAATACATAAACAATATGCAACAGCATGAATGCACAAGAATGTATCTAACCCTAGGGTAAATTTTAACTTTAATGAAAAGTTTTTATTTTCCTAAATTCCCATGAGCACCAAAAATTGTAATTGAATAATTTTATTACTATTTTTCCAGGAAGCAAAATTTGAGGTGTTACAGTGCTAGTGCTACCTACTGGATCACAAAACCAGACAACAATAAAACATAAAGTGGATCACAAAAGACATACAACATGTTCGGTAGTGTTAGCTGCAAGATAGCTCAGCTCAATAAACATGTGAAATGTAGAAATAATGATAAAAAACTCTAAAAGATAAATCACACACACAAACTAGAAATATACACTTAGCTCAAATAAAAATACATGTCACAGCTCTAAAATTACAGCTAAACTCTTGCCATATATGACAGTAAAACAACAACTACCTTGGGCGTAGAGTAGCGTTTGCTTGCTGTGGGGTAGGCGAGGTGGACAAGGTTCTCGAGGCGCACCAACAAAAGCAGGCTCAGAATAAGAGGAGACCTCCAGGGGAAACACTGCATAAAACTTGAATCGTATCAAGAAAATCCAAATCAATTATAAATACAATAAGACAAAAATGGAGTAAATATAAAAAACACAAAAAAAAACAAAATTAAACACAAAGTAGATCACAAATCAAGCATACAATATGTTTGCTAGTGTTAGCTACAGATACCTTATACAACAAGAAAAACAGTAGAGTCACTTACATGCCAGCAAAAAACGAAAGGTAAAAAACCTTTTCAACAAACAAACACACACACACACACACATAAGTGCTAGTGCTACCTACTGGACCACAAAAACATAAAACTCAGCTTATTTCTACATGTCAAATGTATAAATAAAAAAACATCTAGAAAAATACACTCAGCTCAACTATAAAAGATCACACACACAAGCTAGAAATAGACACTCAGCTCAATCAACATCGACAATAAAACACACTCCGGATGCAAATCACATATGGCAAACAAAGCACAAGCAAAATAGAGATCAAGATCAGCCTACAAAGATGATAAGACATAAATATACCTCAACATCATCCTACTAAATAATCACCTGATTGACCACACCAATGGCATGTCAATTCAGGGTGCTGCTATACAAAAGCTTTCAAAAAAGTCTAGATAAAAAATCACAACAAACCACTTAGTAAAAGTGCCTTCCTTCTACAGTACTAAAAGGAACCAAAATGGACTACACCTACAATTATGAATTCACTTAGGTTGACATAACAAGCAAATCTGAATTCCACAAGGTTAACATAATAAAACTATAATAACAATAATAGTCAGGCTAATGAGAGTCAGACACGTCACATGACATTGGGCGTCTAGAAAAAGAGCTAGTACTCCTCGTTCATAAAAACCCGGTCAAAAACACAATTCTAACAAGTTACATCAATCTCAAGAGAAGGAACAAACAAGCAATCCGCGACTTGCAACTACAGACAGTGGCAGAGCTCGGTCAGAAATTTAGGTGCGACATAATATTTTAATAACATCATATGGCCACAAATGAATGTCAAAGATAATATTAATTCAACAAATAACAACCAAACAAGAGAAAACAAATTAATTATGCAATACCATCTAAAAAAGAGCTCCCATACAAGATAGCATGGGTCACACAAAAAACCAATATGTACCCTAAAAATGCAAAGACAGTAGCTACAACAATTAATAGAGATCAAGTATTGATTGCAACAGTAAGGACACAAAAGTAGGACATACACACAGCTAGCATATTTGGGGGTGGGCACTACAAATCCTCACACTATATGCTTCAGTTGCTAATCCACTACTCTTCTCAATATAGCTATCTAGAGCTGCAAATACTTTGGGTCTATGCATAGCAAGCCACAACCAGTCGTCTACTGGTTATAGGACAAGGAACGTTGTGGCCAGTGGTGCACAACAAGCAAATGAAGGTCGTCAGACAGTATCATCAGTGAGCACATCTGCACATGCATGGAGGATTAAAATCAGAGCATAGACTTTTCCCTAAATGTTCTCTGAACTCTGCAACTCTGATGGCAGAGAAGAACAGTACTTCATGTTTCAGTTTTCACTGCTCACAATCAACATATCACAAAAACAATATAGAGAAGAGCAAAATGAGTGCTGAGCATGAGCATGGATGCCTAAGACAGCCAAAAACAAAGAGGTCGGCTGCCACTGGTCCCAACAGTAGTGCCCATGCGCGTCCAGTCTCTGTCCTCAGTCAAAACCAGCGGGCAACGGACAGAGCGAGAGGGCTTGCCGCCACCTCGTTGCCCCGGCTCCAGCAGCCCCACCCCGTGGTCGGCTAGCCGCCCCGTCTCTCGTCAACGCATTTGGCTCTGCCCACCCGCACGCAGTAGCTCCTCAAACAACAGCAAAATCGACAAACAACCAACTGCAACACACCACATCACATCACCAAAACCCAATGCAAGCACACGCGACCACTCGGAGAAAATACCTCTGGTCGCCCGCCGCCTACCGCCCCGTGCGGCCGCGGCGGAGGAGGTCCACGGCTGGCGGCGGCAGACAGTAGGATCCGGCGACGTCGCTTCAAGCACCGCCCGCGCGGGGAGCCGGAGACGAGAAGTTGCGCTGTGATTTGGGGAGAAACAGATGCGGTAGAGGATAAGCAGGAAAAAAGAAAACTGATGGACGCGGATTTCAAAAAAAAGACAATAACGGGTTTCGGATGCCTGTTTTACAACCCGCAATAGAAGTTTGTACCCAAAACATAGCAGTATAGCACAAATCTTGAAGCGCATCCAACGGCCCACAATTAGACAGATCCAACAATAGAAAATCAGTCGACAGACAATAACAAAACCCCACTAATATAGTACCGAAAAAGAATAAATGATACATTAGACATTGCCACAATGCCCTTGATAAAATATAAATGGTTGTTCATCATATTTAATTGTGATATAAAATCTTTCTAATAACAACGCCCTGGCAATTGAGTAACCAAATTTAATATATTTTTTTCCTCAAACAAGAACTATGCAACATTATATTTAGTAGAGAAAAAGGAGAGTTCTTATGGTGCCAACAAGCAAATGAGCAAGTGAGCAATGGGGGTGCGGATTGTTACAACAGCTTAGTCATTTTAGGGGCATGGACACTTTGGAAAGCAAGGAATAATATGGTATTCAACGGGATCACCCCTAGAGTGGACTGAACATTTCTTCTGGTGCAGGAGGAATCTGAACTCTGGAGATACTAGCTGGCGTGAAAGGTCTCGACACCTTGGTCGCTTCTAGTTCTCCATCCCCTCCTTTAGTTGGGAGTTAGTCTAGGTGGTCGCAACATACATTTCTTTTGGCACAAATGTAAAATGTAAAGGTATTGCCCGATGATGACCGGCATGTGGTGTAGGTGTGTGTGGGGGTGTGTGTTCGTACACGGTGTATGACTATTTTGGCCTAACTCTCCTTCTCTTAATGCAATGATATGCAGTCTGCATTTTCGAGAAAAAAGAAAAAAAGAGAAAGAGGAGAGAGTCCTTACAAACACACATTCCACACTAGGGCTTGTTTGGATGTTGCAGTTTCAAAAAAATTGTAGTATCATAAAATTGTAGTTTTATAAGCAAAAGAGATATAAAATTGTGGCTTAGAAAAAAATAGGCTATGAGTGGAGTTTCTAAAACTCAAAAAAGACTAGGCCCTGTTTGGATACAAAGTATTTTTTGAGTTTCAGAAAAATACCATGATTTTGTGAAATACTTTGATTTTAGAGTGCCATGAAGTGTTTGGGTACAACAAACTTTATGGTTTTAAATACCATGGTATTCGTGAAACTGTAGTCTTTTTTAAGTTTTAAAACGGAAACTCTAGACCACTTTTTTCTAAACCATGGTTTTGGACATCAATGGTTATAAAATTACAGTTTCTTGATACCATAGTTTTTAATACTCCAACATCCACAAAAGACGGAGCATTGATAAAACCATTGTTTTAGAGTCTACAAGATTTGTTGTATCCAAACACTTGGTAGCTTTTGAAAATCAAAGTATTTTGTAAACCCATAGCATTTCTCATATGCTTTAAAAATACATTACATCCAAACATGTCCTAAACCAAGAGTTTAAAACTTATAACAATAGATTATCTGTTCATTTAGAATTTAATGGTAAATTTCATTTTTAGGCGTTAAGTAGTGTCTCGGGCTCTTGGCTTCTCTCCAAGAGGTCTGCTATTCAACCCTTGGTCCTAAAATTAAGGATTATGTAACAAAAATCATCCTCCAGTAGTCCTCCTATTGAATAATATATTTAGGGATGCATAGATACAACGACTACAGTTTAGGACGGGTCACATCGGTTATTTGATACTAATTAGGAGGACTAAACATAAACTAATTATAAAACTAATTACAAAAGTCTTGGCTAATTCGTGAGACAAATTTATTAAACCTAATTGATCTATAATTAGTACATGTTCACTATAGCACCACATTGTCAAATCTTGAGCTAAATAGGCTTGATAGTTTCGTCTCACAAATTAGCTTCTATCTGTGTAATTAGTTTTGTAATTATTGTATAACTTATACTCTTGTTAGTGTCCAAACATCCGATATAATAGGGACTAAATTTTAGGAGGGTGTACTCAAACACCTCTTAGTCATGATATCCTATATAATTATGTCTGCCCCTCAAATTTGAGATGTCATGTCGTCCATCCTATAAACCCTTGTTCGTTAGTATTTTTCTCTCACTGTAAATCAGTATAAGTATTCAGCAGAAGCTAAATTTCAACGTAAGAAATATGGCCATATTATTTGAGGTAGGGTAGACCTAAAAGCTTTGTCTCTCATGAGAGATAAACTCCTTAAATTACCATAGCGCTGGACGATGTTTTTTTTGTTGACAAGTGCTGGACGACGTTGATGCATGCAAAGGCAAAAGAGCACCCATCTGTGTATGCTTAGCACATCCATCTTTAGGTAATATCACGATGACTTTTTTCTTACTTTAAGACCCACGTGGCACACGATGATTAGTATAGTACAATACAACGTGTCACTACTGTGTGTGGGATGGAACGTACCAAAACGGACACTGCCACACTGGCGACGACGACGTGACGCAGATCTTTTGCCCTCGTGTTTGATTTCAGGGCTTTCAGGTGTGTACGCGCACGGTGTCGGCATGGTGTGCTCACTGCTCACTGGCTCGGTCACGTACGTGCCGGCGACGTTCTCTTCGTAGGCGGACGAATTTTTGGCCGTCGCGCGCCGAACCATGAGAGGCATCTTTCATCTTGGTGGGCAGCGGGCAGTGGGTACCGTACCGCTCGCCGGCCCCCGGCCGAAAGTCATCCACCACCGCTAGGAGCTAGCTGCAGATGTGCCGCAAACGCAACTCTCTAGATATCTCTTGATGTGCAGCTTGGGACCAGGGAATCGCCGGTGGATGGGCACAATGGAGATGGGCGAGGAGGCTCCGAGTGAAATCAGTGTCGCTCAGTGACTAAAGGGAGATAAGTGCACGCACAAATTTGTCGTTTGGTCAGAGAAAGGAATTTTTAGACTGTTTTAGCTCACTTCTATGATTTAGTGGATTAAGAGCATCTCCAAGACTCTTTATATCCTTGTTAATATAAAATAATAGAGTTTGGTGAAAAATCTTTAATTAGATATTTACAACTGGATTTCTTGCTATCTAAAGATGAAAATCGAGGATGACTTTCCTAGTTAAAAACCACTAGGAGATTAATGGAGTTCTCTTAGTATTTTGGTAGTTAAAATTTAGTATAAATTTTTCCTAGTAAATATCTGTAGGGTCAAGATGGCGGACTAGAGGGGGTGAATAGTCTTTTCTAAAACTTAAACGCTTTGGCTAACCGAAACAATTGCGGAATTAAAACTATCGGTCTAGCCAAGACTACACCCCTCTATCTATTACTTTAGCACCTAGCAAATATGTCTATTATGCTACTTAAGGTGCCAAGCTAGGAGGCTCACCTAAACAAGTCTAGATTGCAAGGTCACACAAACCTAAGCAACTAATACTCTAAGCAAACCGGGGAGCTCCTACACATACTAGTCAACAAAGCACAAAGCACCTAAGCTCACTAGCAATGCTCTCTAGCAAGACTACACAAGTCAACTAGAGAGCTCAACTTACTTAGCTATACAAACTAAACAATGTGACTAACAAGGCTATACAAGCCAATTAGCCACTCAAGAGCTACTTCTAAGCTACACAAGCTAGAAGGTAACTAAGCTAGCTACACAAGCTAAACTAGTTACAAGAGCAACAACTAAACACTAGCACAAGTATGAATAAGTAAATACAAGCTAGTGATTTGGAGAATGCAAACCACCGAGAAGATGTATAAGGTTGACACGGTGATTTTTCTCCCGAGGTTCACTTGGTCGCCAACAAGCTAGTCCCCGTTGTATCGGCTCACTCACTTGGAGGTTTACGACTTTTTACAGGCCTCACTGCCTAACCCCCTCAAGGGTTGTCGCCTAACCAACACAAGATGAGGGCACTCAACGATACCTTCAACTAGAGTTGCTCTTCGCGATCTCCCGCGGGGCGAGCACAACACCCCTCACAAAGCTCTTCTCCGGAGCCACGCACAATCTTCTTACGTGCTTGGACGGAGCCTCAGACCACTAAGCCGTCTAGGAGGTGGCAACCTCCAAGAGTAACAAGCACCACGAGGTAGCAAGTCGATCACCTAGTGCCACACGAAGCTATCTCTCAAAGCAACGCACTAGTAATCGCTCTCTCACACAATCGGATGAAATCTATCAAGTGTGTGTGAGTTAGAGGGCTCCCACCCAAGCACAACTAAGGGCAACACAACCCGAAGGTGCTCAACCAGCCCCAAGGGCCGGCCAAGGGCTATAAATAGTCACCCCATCGAAACTAGCCGTTTCCCCCTCTCTAACGGCTCTCTGGACGGCTCCGGACGTAATGAACAGTGCAGCTCCGGACCACTACAGACACGTCCGGACCTACAGAGACACTGCGTCCGGAGTGCATAGTGCGTCCGAACTGTTGCGTCCAGATCAGCGCAGCCCGCACGGAAACGTCCGTATCTCTTAGCTCCGAACTCCGATTTCGATGATCTTGGACTTTTTGGAAAGCTAACTCAGAGGCCTACACACCCCTCAACTCCATTTGATCCATATCACAATGAATCAAAGAAGTATTTCAATCTAAGATCTTCTATTCAGCGCGCTCTCTGTAGAGGGTCCGGACGCACGCAACAGTGCGGGTCCGGATCCTCCTAGCCGTTTGAAACGGCCGTTGGCGCGCTCACCTTGCGCCTCCACGTGTCTCCGTACGTAGCCAACAGTGTTGCTCCGGTCCAACGCACGCGCGTCTGGATGCAACACAGAGAGCTCCCGAGAGCTCAAAACAGTCCGGACCGCGTCCGGATCCTTGCGTCCGGACCGCATACAGCGTCCGGACCTTCACTTTGAGCGAATACAGAGAGCTCCAACCTCCAGACGCAGGGTCCGAAGTTCACCGTCCGGACCAACAACTGCGTCCGGATCCTCTGAGTCAAAACATGCATGCTAGGGTTAGCTTCCGGACGCATCCGCGATGGTTTGGACCAGCAGCACCCTTGCATCCGGACCAGCGTCCGGAGCTCATACTTGAGCCAAACTGAGCTGCCTCTCTCTCCTGCTTCTCATGTGCTAACACAAATGTGTTCTTCACCTTGTGCATGTGTGTTAGCATTTTCACAATCATTTTTAAAGCATTTTCGCTTGCTGTTACCGCGCCACTAGATCCTAATTCATCGCAAAGTTAGATCGCTCACAGTGGCACTAGATAACCGATATGCAAACAAGTTTGCTCCTCTTGATAGTACGGCTATCTATCCTAAACCTGGTCATAATCCTCTCTACACACCTATGACCGGTGAAATGAAATGTCCTATGGTTATACCTTTGCCTTGCACATTCCATTCCATATCCTTCTCCAATGTTGATGCAACACATGCACCAACCACTTGTCAAATGATATGATCACTCCATATCATCACATGACCGTGTCGGTTCATCGATCTTGACCTCACTTGCTCTTCACCGTTGTCTTGGTCCATCGGCGCCAAGCATCATCCACTTGCCCTTCACACTTGCAACCGGTCCATCAAGTCAAGCCTCATCTTGATCTTCTCCACCTTGATCACATGACTTCATGTCATGTCTCATGTGCAATAAGCTCCTTCATCACACAATCACATGTGAACTAATCTCCTGTGTATATATCACTTGAACACATATTAGTTCACCTAGGTTGTCACTCAATTACCAAAATCACATAGAGACTCTCAGTGTCTCCTAGTGAAATCCCCATGTTCTATAATTAGTGGTATTATTTTTACACTACTTAAAACACTAGGAGAATTTCACAATTTTGGTAGTGTGAGAAAAAAAAGAAAATTGAGGATGACTCAGAAAACGCATTAGATATAAATAGTTATCGGATGGTATAAAGATATAAAATGTGATTTTTACTCAAATGACTCATCAAAATAATAGTTTAGAGACTAAATTTTAGAAAGACTCTTGCACTCCTACATAAACGATTTTGCGAGGCAATCCCTTTTAATTATTAATCAAGGCGGTGGTCATACAATCCAACCACCTCCTAAAATGTCTGATGATGAACGGAGGCGGACATTTTAATTTATAGAGACAGTTCAAATTGCTCGCCTCGTAAAATTGATTTACGGAGGCGGACCTCTGTTGACGGTCCTTAATACATAATAATTATCACCATCAATTTATCAATAAAACACATATAAAGAGAAAAACATAGAGATAGGTGCTCAATCTCACTATTTCCATAAGTTTTGGTATTTACTTGCTTTGCAGGATATAATAATAAAAACACCAGAAAAGTGTGCCACTCAAGATGTGTATTTGAGCAAAACAAGAGAGACTACAAGACTTCGTATTCCGGAAGAAAACCCATCACATTGAAGCCCAGACCCACTCTACAACCGACCAGACAAAGTCAGTGTAGGGAGGTGCCACTGAAAGCATCTAGGCCCCTAGTGTTTTGGTGATTATCGACAATGCAAATATTACTATGACTAACGTGTGTTTTGCAGAGGCAATAAGAAAGTTAGGTCATGGTAATGGAAAATTGATTGGGCTATCAATGGTATCCGTGCCCCTTAATGGAATCGTTTTGGTTTTCAAAGGATTGGCGACACGGTTGAAGCATAGACTAGGTCTAAGTGTCGATTGGCGTTGAGAGACACTTAGAGTAGTTTAGCACTTTTATTTTACCTTTGACTGTACTATTAAGGGGTACTATCTAGTAGATTGACCTAGGAGAGATCATGTGATTAGGTGCGGTGCACACTTGTGAAAACTAGCACAAGGCAGCTTTAGGAAAGCCCTTAGATCATGGTGAGCAACTTATATTTTTGAAGTGTGCGAATCCGAGCTCGTTTTGGACCTTAGATAGGCTCCGGACGCTAAGGAAACCTAGAGTACGCTAGTAGAGATCTGACCTTCTGTGACGATTTTCTAGTGACGCTGGCAACTTTGGTCACAGAATGATATCTTTCTATGACGAAAAATTTGGCGTTGTCACAAAGTACTCGGGACGAAGTTTTGGCTTGACTTTTAATGACGAAGGCGGTAGGACCGTCATGTATTACCAAACACGATTCATCATAGAACATGTTGTCGGTGCGCTTCATTGTAATGATGAAATTATTCGTCACAGATTATGTTTTGAGATGGTCATAGATAATTTGCCACGTTTGGTCCACGTAGTGATGAAACGAATTGGTCACAGAATATTTTTTAAAGGTCGACCACTTGACAGTGTTCGATGCGTGGGCCACATATCTCGGTTAACAGCAGCCTTGTCACGTAGTCATGAAACGAATTGGTCACAAAACATTTTTTTTATGTGGACCACTTGACGGTGTTCGATGCGTGGGCCACAGACCCCTGGTTAACAGCAGCCTGGACCTTTTATTTTGGCAAAAAACTGTGCGGGTGGAGCTTTGAACCCACGACCTTGCGCTAGGCGGGTAACAATGTTAACCACTGGGCTACTCGACCACTCTTGAAAATAGAAAGAAAGTTTGTGCATTTGTAAGGTTTGAACAAGACAATTGAATGGATCACAGGACATGGGCCATAGGTAGACCCATGATCGGCCATCATCGACGACACGACCTAAACCACCATCGACGACGCGGTGGCCTGAGGACTGGAGAACTGCGCCGGCATTCATTGCGCGGGGAAAGCAGGGGGATTTGGTCGCGGGTACATAAGGTTCGATTTGTGTTCGAATTTTATTGATATATACATGAGTTAGATGTGGTTTTGAATTATGTTTACTTCAATCATAGTTAGGGAGTTAATACAAGCCATGTTACTTTTATTGTGACGACAGATGGATAGAAGTTGGGTTTTTGGGAAACAATTCACTCCTGTATATGTGAAGGGAGTTGAAGAGTTTATGAAATTTGTTAGTGAAAAATTCCCCGAAGACGAACACATCCGTTGTCCGTGCATCAATTGTCATAATCAAAGGTTGATGCATCAGGCTCAAGTAGAAACCCATATACACATTTATGGAATGTCACCTACATACACCAGGTGGATTTATCATGGGGAGCCTGCAGATGTTGTAATTGATGATGACGATATAGATCAGGAGGCCGAAGGACATGATCATGACTTTGGGATACATGTGGATGGGGACGATGATGTTTACGATGATGATCATGGAGTACCAGAAATGATAGGCGAACTGTTTGCAGCGGCAGAGGCTGATGGAGAACAACCAAGTTTGGAAGAGTTCTTGAAGATGCGAAGAAGGTGCTTAACCCGGGTTCTAGCCATTCAAAATTTTCCTTTATGGTGAGGATGTTGTATATGAAGTCTCGTTATCGAATCAACAATACAACATTTACCGCAATGATGAAGTTGTTGTCAGATGGATACCCTCGGAGTGAGTTGCCAAAATCATATGACGAGGCCAAGAAATCTCTTAAAGAATTGGGCCTTGCATTCAAAAATATCCATGTCTGCACCAACAATTGTGTGTTGTTTCGTAAGGATTATGCTAAGTTGACTGCGTGCCCAGTATGCCAGGAGTCCAGATGGAAAGATGAAATAGAGGCGAAGCAGGTTCCACATAAGGTTTTGAGGCATTTTCCACTCTTGCCAAGGTTGAAAAGAATTTATGCTTCGAAACGAACTTCTGAGGAAACACAATGACACAAGAAAGTAGTCGACAACGTGATGAGCCATCCAGCTGATGGGGAAGCATGGAAGGACTTTGATAGGAGGGAACCAGATTTTGCAGCTGATCCGAGGAACCTTAGGCTTTCCTTAGCTACCGACGGATTCAATCCATTTGGCAACATGAGTACACAATACAATATGTGGCCAGTGCTTCTGACACCGCTGAATCTCCCACCATGGGAATGTGTGAATCCAGCAAACTACTTTATGTATTTACTCATCCCAGGTCCAAGATCTCTAGGAAAGGATTTTGATTTGTTCCTTCAGCCCCTAATCGAAGAACTGCTCGAGCTATGAAAGGGTGTCAGTACCTTAGATGCATGTACAGGTAACAAGTTCAAGCTTCGTGCTGCTATGCTGTGGTGTGTATATGATTATCCAGCGTTGGGCACGTTATCTGGGCGAACAACAAAAGGGTATTATGCATGTATTCATTGCGACAAGGATCCGTTGTCTCCGGGAATAAGGAACAAGATATGCTACATCGGACATCGTCGTTACCTTAAAATGACACACGAATGGCGGAACAACTTGGATTTTGATGGTAAGCGTGAAAAGAAAGATCAGCCTGACAAGTTTACTGTGGAGGAGGTCCGACAGGAGCTAGACAAGGTGAAAGATGTCAGGCCAGGGAAGCATGACGACAATATTACTAGAAATAAAAGGAAGCGCAGTGACGGTCCAAAGATTTATAGCCGCAAAAGTGGGTTGTGGAGATTGCCATATTGGGAACATTTGAAGCTTCGACATAATCTCGATGTGATGCACATTGAGAAGAATGTATGTGAAAATATTCTTGGCACATTACTCAATATAGTAGGCAAGTCCAAGGACACACAAAATGCTAGGCTAGATTTGTTTGATATGGGCAAGTCCAAGGACACACAAATTGCACTTGCAGCAGAATAGAAACTCTATCTGCAAGGCTCCACCTGCTCCATATGTGTTGGGAAAGGATCAGAAAGTCGAGTTTTGCAAGTTTCTCAAAGGTATCAAGTTTCATGATGGATATGCGGCTAACCTAGCAAGATACATAAGTGAAGATGTTTCAAGGGTGGTTGGAAAGCTGAAGACACATTCTTGCCACATACTCCTGCAAAGAATCATACCCGCTGACCTTAGAGGACTAGTGAGGAAGGATGTATATGAAGCAATTGCAGAGCTGGGGACCTTCTTCAGGGAATTATGCAGTAGAAATCTAAGGATAGATGTTGTGAAACGGCTGAAAGAAGAAATTCCATTGATCTTATGCAAGCTTGAGAAAATCTTTCCACCTGCCTTCTTTGATGTCATGGTGCACCTGTGTGTCCACCTTCCCGATGAGGCACTACTTAGAGGACCTGTTCAGTATGGATGAATGTACCCAATAGAAAGGCGACTAGGCACTTTGAAGAATTTTGTAAGGAACAGGGTTAGGCCGGAAGGATCAATTGCTGAGGCATATATGGCAAGTGACACCTTGACCTTTTGTTCTAGGTACATGGAGGATGTTGACACTACATTTAACTAGGACGATGATAGTGGTACATAGATGTCATTGCCTAATGACATATCTGTTTTTAAGCATGGTGCTACTCTTGTTGGAGCTAGTACGAACGAGTACATTGATCATGTTGTCATTAATAAGTTAGTTGGTATGTGCTGCATAATGCTGAAGAAGTAGAGGACTATTTGGAGTAAGTATGTTTGAGATTTTGTTTGTGTTTTATTTTTTAAATTTGGAATCATTCCTACGAATCGATTTTTTTCCTACAACATGTACAGGGAGGAGTTAGTGCAGCAAGGTGCACCTCCAGATGAAGTAGATCAAATGGTCGAGCAGGGATTTGCAAAGTGGTTTAGTCACTCAACAATTTGTTTATAGGCATAGTAAATGCATTATTATCCATATGTAAATGGTGGCCTGAGTAATTTTGTTGCAACAGATTGAAAAGAAGCGCAATGAGAATCCAGAATCGGTTAGCGAAGGACTATGGGCACTGTCATGTGGTCCAGTTCAGCGAGTTAGGATTAGTGTCAGTTGCAAGATTAATGGAGTGCGGTATAGCACTGTAGATCGTGAGAAGTTCATGCAGACACAAAACAGTGGTGTAATGACTGAAGGTTCACATGTTGGAAATAGCATGGATTTTTATGGTGTCCTTAAAGAGGTTATTGAGTTGCTATATCCCTTAGATTATCAAGTTCGTCGGACGGTGGTTCTATTTCAATGCGATTGGTACAACCAAGTAGGCAAGACTGTGGGCCTACGAGATGACAAACATTTCAAATTCATCAATGTGCAATCATTTTGGTATAAGACTGATCCTTTCATCTTGGCAGAGCAAGCAAAAAAGGTATTTTACCTGCAAGATACAACTCCACAATGTAGAGATTGACGAGTTGTGCAGAAATTTGAACATAGGAATATTTATGATGTGGTTGAAACAGAACAGGGCAGTCATGATGTGCATCAGGATGATGATTGTTCTGATACTGAGCATGTAGTGCAAGAAGGTGATGATAATGAGGTTTTGCACAATGTTGAAGGTGGACAAGTGTTAACACTGGATTTTGGCGTACTTAGAATGACAGGTGGGCCAGTGTAAAGGAAGACTGCCGAAGACAGACGTTCACGGTATTCGATAAAATTTGTGTGGTCGGCTAATATCCAGAGATTCGTCAATTGGTCGTTGGTCGGCTACTTCGAAGAGAGAGATGGTTTGTTCGTTGAAGCGACAAAAACGGCAAGCAGAAGCCAATTGGTAACGACGGCCGCGACGATTAAGGCAATAAAAACTCCGAAGGAGAATAAAGTCGGGATATCATATTTCTTCCTTTAAATATCTTGTAATCGTATCCTTTTAGGACTCATGTCATGACCAGGGTATAAATATAAACCCTTGGCCATTGTAAAAACGTTCACAACCAAATCAATACAACCGACCCCGTGCCAACTTCGAGTCCTTTTGTCGTGTCGTCAAGTTCTTCGAGAGGAATCATCGATCCGTTGACCTCCGTAAGTCTTGGCAACCTTGTTATCATGTCTAGTATCATGCGGTGGATTTAGATGTTGATGCAAGTAGTCTTGTTTATTGTCAATGATCATGCGGCGGATCCTTGATTGATGATCAAGAAGTCTTTACTTATGTTTTGTTTACAAGTAAATACCGTGCGGCGGGTGTTTGCTCGATATGCTTAGCATAAGCAAGATAGTTATCGACTCTCGTAGATTTGGCAAGATCTATTGGATTCATTAAGTTATCGTGTTGCATGTTTTAGATAATCTTTACATATTTGCAAACACTCTTTTGCCCAATTTAGATTGATGAGGTTCGGCTTTCCCTTTTCATCATAGATCTATTCATGTTTTAACAATTCAACACTTTCACTTTGTTTCTACAGTTAGATCTTATGTTTCATAATAGCCGAATCAAGTTCAATCTAGATTGTTGCGTGTTGTGGGTTCATGCATGCTATTTCACGTTTGAGTCTTGACAAAGCTAAGTGTCGTGCGGCAGGCGCAAACTTAGATTGGTTTGATCGTGTTTTTCTTACATGTTTCCTTCATCATGGATCCCAACTCGGTCGGATTGCCGAGCTTGGTTATCCTTTAACTTTTGAATATTTGGTTCATTCATACGTACTTTTTCCCATGCATGCATATTCGACAATCAAAGTGCCACGTGCTCTTTGCTTTAGCCGAATGATCTGTATTTACCCTGTTGGCAGATAGCTTTTATAGTTGTATGTTGTCGTAAGTGGCTTCAGGGTCGTACATATGGAATTGTCTGGTCTTATCCGGCATGTTCCAGTTTATATCTAATGATGTTCATCCCTTGTTAGGTTCAGGTCAAACTAACTGGCACGTTTTCGGTTCTTGAAGCACCCAGGCACCCGATTAAAGCCACGCTTTCCGGCTTGCTGTGTGTGAGACACAATACATCACTGTTTGTGTCAACACACTTTTTGGCAAACTCGGTGGGACACACCATATTTTCAAGATGCCTGAAATCGACAACGCGGAGATTCTGAATGTAACCATTGAGGAATTGCATGAGGAGATGAGGGACGCGGTTCTGCAGGCGTGCAATGAGTTCTAGAACAAATGCTTAATGTCCTTCTCAAGGAATAAAAGTAGTAAGGTTTTTTCAGAAGCAATCACTCCCGAGAACTCTCCTCCCACATCAGACTGACTACACTGAGGAAGAGGACGCATGGAAGGTGGCTGAATTGGTTCACAAGGCCATAAGTGATACTATGAGGAACCATCACACCGATTTCCTGAATACCTTTCGCTCAATCATGGTTAATACCTTCGGTCCGACAACTGACAAATACTTTGAGGAGTTTGTTGGTCTGATGCAGGGACTGACGTTGTTCAATGTACCGAAGCGCTAGGAGAAAGCCGCCAAGGATGGTGGAACATATGGCATGAACCAAGGGGGGTCGCTTCCTCATCAACAACAACCAACCTATGACCAGCTCACGTTCGGCACGACATGAGACATCCCACATTCCGCTTCCAAGGTGTCTCTAGTGGCGAACAGACTGCAGAAAATATGTATGTGGGAGGATATCAAGAGTTTGCCGATTACAGCGCCATCAATACTCTCCTGAATCTGGGATACGAAAACCCAGCAGGGCTGCCTTTTGAAGGACATGCACGTGGAGCTCCTAATTCCAATGTTGATCTCATCATGGATAGGATGGCGGACATGATGAAGAATCAGTTTGGCTTAAAGCCAAAGAACCAGTCCTATGCGTACAAGTCCCCTTATCCAGAGTGGTACAACCGAGTGGCTCTCCCTCCAAGGGTTAAGGCTCCCACAGATCTGACCAAGTTTTCTGGCCAAGATGACACCAGCACTATAGAGCACATCAGTAGATACTTGATGCAGCTGGGAGAAACATCCACAGATGACGCTTAGAGGATTCGATATTTCCCTTTGTCTCTGACAGGACCAGCTTTCACGTGGTTCGCGTCTCTGCCGGCAAACTCCATCGGCAGCTGGGCGTATTTAGAGCAGAAATTTCATGCGTACTTCTTCACAGGCACCAATGAGAAGAAGCTAGTCGATCTTATGAGCTTGAGACAGAAGGCTAATGAGACGCCCTAGGAGTATCTCCGCAGGTTCAGAGAAACCAAAAACCTTTGCTATTCTCTGAATTTACCAGATGACCAGTTGCCGGGAATGGCAGTGGCAGGCATGCAGCCGAATATCAGAGAGAAGTTGTTCGGCATGGATTTCGAGGACCTTGGTCAGTTGTCACAACGTTTGGCGATGATGAGTAACCAGGCTCAAGGGTTCAGAAGAGATAACCGTTTTCAGAAAGGTGATATGGCTAATACAGTGTATTAGAGTTTCCTGGAAGAGGCAACGGAGTTCAAGACGAGGATGAGGTCGCCGCAGCTGAACTGGTCTGGGCAAAGGAACCAACTCAAGTCAATCAGCGATGGTTGAGGCAGCAGAAAGGTACTTACGACTTTGATGTGTCTAAATCAGACAAGTTGTTCGAGTTATTGTTCAAGGAAGGGCGCATCAAGCTGCCTGAAGGGCACCCCATGCTGCATCCTGAAGGAGTAAAGGACAAAAGATTTTGCGGCTACCACAACACCAATTCTCATGTCATCAATGATTGTCGGGTGTTCAGAATGAAGATCCAGAAAGCTATTCAAGAGGGACATTTGAAGTTTGACGGCAAGATTAAGATTGACGCTAATCCTTTTGCACAGAACACGGTATCTTTCTCTATGAATATGGTTGCCGTGGAAGGCTCCAAGGGCAAGGGCGAGATGAAAGTGCTGACCTCAGATAGAGCGAAAAGGACTGGTGCGGGACCCTGATCGGCAGATTACAGATGAGGAGTTTAGGCAATGAGGACAATTCCAGAGTAGCTGAACTGATGACAACGGTATCTTTCCTGGGAAGCTTCCAAACCCAGGGTTACAACGCGGATCCTGTTAAACAAATGGCAACGGGAGCAAGAGCAGTATCAGAGGCAGATGCATTACGAGGAGCAGAGGTTCATAAAGGAATGTTAGAGCCAGAAAAGGAGAGTGCAACGTTTGAGGAACAGAGAACTAGCACAAGTGACTGCCGAACAGAAGCCAACATGGCGTCTTAAGGGAAAACCCAATGGATACAACCGTTCGGCTGATATGTACATGGCCTTCTTCATTCCATTAGAATTTATAGCTCCCGAAGATCAAGATATCCAAGAAGAAGAGTCTTTAGATGCTGATGAGAGCGAGTATCAGAACCTAATGGCCCAGCTTGTCCTGACTCAACAAGCAGTGTTCGATAAACCGGCCAGACATCGACACTTGAAGGCGCTTTACGTGAAGGGATACATCAATGGCAAGCTCCTGACCAAGATGCTAGTTGTTGATGGAGGAGCTACCATCAATATCATGCCATATACTACCTTTAGGAAACTCGGGATGACCGATGAGGAGTTGTTGAAGACCGACTTGGTACTCAGAGACTTTGCTGGCAACCCTTCCGACACTCAGGGGGTAGTACACGTCGAGTTGATGATTGGATCAAAGTCTTTGATCACTACCTTCTTTGTCATAGATGGCAAGGGGGCATATAGTCTGCTATTGGGAAGAGATTGGATCCATGCTAACTGCTGTATACCTTCAACCATGCATCAGGCTCTCATTCAATGGGTTGGAGATGATGTTGAGATTGTTCAGGCCGATGATTCGTTAAGTGTTGCTGCCATAGAGCCTGACTACTGGGAGTATGATGACTTCGACTGTTTCTCTAGAAAGATTTGGGGAGAAGGTCCTGTGAATCTCTCCGACAAGGGCCAACAGCCGATCCAAGCAATCGGCTCTGAGAGTAATTTTTAATGGGGAACACGATCGATGACAGCGAAGGGAAGATGGGATGTGGCTTCATGTCGGCCGATAAGCTAGAGGAGATAAATGTTGGTGATAGTGTTAAACCAAGGCGATGTTTATCAGTGCAAATTTAGACCAAGAGCATAGGTTGAAGCTGATAGACCTACTAAAAGAATTCAAAGATTGTTTCGCTTGGGATTATACAGAGATGCCAGGACTGGATCGTTCTATCGTTGAGCATAAATTGTCGATCAAGCCTGGATACCGTCCTTTCAAACAACCTCCCCAGAAGATTTACAAAGAGGAGGTACTGACCGATGTAAAGAAGGAAGTTGAAAGGTTATTGGAGACAAATTTCATTCGACCATGTAGATATGCAGACTGGGTTTCAAACATAGCCCCGGTATACAAAAAAATGGAAAGATGAGGGTCTACATTGATTTTAGAAATCTCAACAAAGCTACTCCTATGGATGGTTACCCGATGCCAGTTGTCGATCTGCTCGTCGACGCGTCGGCTGGTTATGAAATCATCAGCTTTATGGATGGTAATGCTGGTTATAACCAAATCTTCATGGCACTAGAGGATATTTCAAAGACAGCCTTCAGATGCCATGGTCATATTAGTTTGTTTGAATGGATTGTCATGACTTTTGGTTTGAAGAATGACGGTGCAACCTATCAAAGAGCTATGAACTATATCTTTCACGAGCTGATCGGCAAGATTGTGGAAGTCTATATTGATGACGTGGTGGTCAAGTCTAGAAACCATGAGGGGCATTTGGCCAATTTGAGGAAGACCTTTGAGTGCACTCGGAAGCATGGTTTGAGGATGAACCCGAATAAGTGTGCCTTTGGAGTCTCGGCTGGTGAGTTTTTAGGCTTTCTAGTCCATAAAGGAGGGATCAAAATCGGCAAGAAGAGCATGGAAGCAATGGACAAGGTGGTACCTCCAACCAATCTCACAGAGTTGCAATCATTGCTGGGCAAGATTAATTTTGTGAGAAGATTCATATCTAACTTGTCAGAAAGGGTGTTGCCCTTCTCTCCACTATTGAAGCTTAACAAAGATCAAGAGTTTGTGTGGGGTGACATACAACAGAAGGCTTTCGATGAGATCAAAGAGTACATGAAGGCGTCACCCGTATTGGTACCTCCGTGACTTGACAAGCCTTTTAAGTTGTACGTGGCGGCCGACAACCTAACAATAGGGTCGACCCTCATGCAAGAGTTCGAAGGGAAAGAGAGAGTAATAGCTTACCTTAGCCGAAAACTACTAGATCCAGAGACAAGGTATTCGGCTATAAAAAAGCTTTGCTTATGTGTGTTTTACTCATGTACTAAGCTTCGGCATTATTTGTTAAATGTCGAATGTGTAGTAGTTTCTGAGTTCGATGTGATAAAACACATGTTATTGATGCCAATTTTAAATGGAAGAATTGGCAAATGGATTTTAGCTCTGTCAGAATTTGATTTAAGGTACGAATCGGCAAAAGCAGTAAAAGCTCAGGTCATTGCCGATTTTGTTACCCAACACCATGATCCTTCTGCTAAGGTGGTAACCATTGCACCATGGACTTTGTTTTTTGATGGTTCGTCTTGTAGCAAAGGTGGTGGTGCTGGTATTCTCTTGATTTCTCCCAGAGGGTTGACTTTTGAGTATGTCATCCCTAATGGATTCTTGGAAACTAACAATCAAGCAGAATATGAAGCATTGCTTAAAGGGCTCCGACTGCTTGTCGAAATAAAGACTGTTGATGTTGAGGTTTTCGGAGATTCTGAGCTGGTAATTAACCAATTGATCGGCCAATATGAATGCAAGAGTGATATGTTAAAGGGATATTATGAAGAGTGTCGAGAGCTTCCGAAGAGTTTTGGAGTAGCCACCTTGCATCATATCCCTAGGGGGAAGAATGAAGAAGCAAACAGACTAGCTCAAAGTGCTTCGGGATACCGAGAGGATCAGGAAATTCATGCTTTGGATGAAGATTGGGTAATTGATGACTGGAGAAACGAAATTGCCGATTATTTAAAAAATCCATCGTAGAGGGTTTCCCGAAAGCTCGGGTACAAAGTCCTTAAGTTTGTGATCCTTGATGACCAGTTGTACTATAAGTCCGTAGATGGATTACTCCCTCCGTCCCAAAAAGAAGGTCGTTATGGGATGCGTGCTGGTCAATTTTTCTCAACTTTGATTAAGTTTGTAGAAAATACCTAGAACATTTATATCTCCAAATAAATTTGTTAAAAACACGACTTAAAGATCTTTCCGATGATACTAATTACTTAACATAATTATTTATATATTTTAATATATAATTGCCGGCATTTTGAAAACGTTGACTTCTCGGGAAGCGAGAATGACATCTATTTAGGGACGGAGGGAGTACTCCTCAAATGTTTGAATCAAGAGGAGTCTAGAAAGCTGATGTATGAAGAGCATGAAGGAGTATGTGGGGCACATCAGTCGGCTTACCGGATGAAATGGATAATAAGGAGAACTGGTTATTTTTGGCCAACTATGCTTGAGGATTGTTTTGAATATTACAAGGGGTGTCAAGACTGTCAAAGATTCGGTAATATTCAGAGAGCTCCCACGTCGGCTTTAAACCCAATTGTCAAGCCTTGTCCGTTCAGAGGATGGGGCATAGATTTGATCGGTCAAATTCATCCTCCTTCTAGCAAAGGACATAAGTTTGTGCTGTTAGCCATAGATTATTTCACAAAGTGGGTTGAAGCTATTCCCTGAAGAAGGTTACATCAAAAAGCATGGTCAATTTTGTCAAGGAGCATATAATTCACAGATTCGGGATTCCTCAAACCATAACAACAGATCAAGGGACTCAGTTTACCTCATCCGAGTTTTGTGATTTTGCCGAGGATATGGGAATAAAATTGTACAATTCTTCTCCTTATTATGCGCAAGCCAATGGCCAGGCTGAAGCATCAAATAAGGGTGCGTTTGGGAGCGCTCTAGGGAGCAGATTCTCGGAGAGAATCACTCCCTGGCTGCCAAACAGGGTTTTCAGAGCGAAGTGATTCTCTGAATTGAACTAAGAGGCTGGGAGCTAAAAAAAGTAGCTTCTCCGGATTCTGTGAAGTGATTCTCTATAGTCATTTTAAAAGTTTATGTTAAAGAATCAAAGAGAATCATTTTTAGCATCAGAATCACTCCATCAGAGAATCAGGGAGCACAGCTGGAGAATCTGGGAGCACGGCTCTCCCAAACGGGCCCTAAGATCATGATCAAAATTATTCACAAGAAAATTGATGAAAAGCCGAAGAAGTGGCATTCGGTTCTTAACGAGGCTTTGTGGGCTTACCGAATGACTTGTCATGGATCTACTCAAGTGTCTCCCTATGAGTTGGTTTATGGGCATCATGTTGTGCTACCACGGGAATTACAATCAGGATCAAGACAGGTCACATTGCAGAACAATTTGAGGAAAGAATATTACAAGAGTCTGATGATGGACGAATTGGAAGATTTGCATTTAGTTCGTCTCAAAGCATTGGAAAATATTGAGAAAAATAAAGCACGTGTTGCCAGGTATTATAACAAGAAGGTTAAGGAAAAACAATTCGCAGAAGGATATTTGGTTTGGAAAACTATATTGCCGATCGGGACAAAGGACAGAGCGTTCGGTAAGTGGTCTCCAAATTGGGAAGGACCTTTTCGAGTGGTAAGGTGCGCGCCTGGCAATGCGTATATCTTGAGGACTCTACTGGGAGAAGAATTCGCTAGAGCTATTAATGGAAGATTTCTTAAGAGATTTCATCTCAGTGTAGAAGTTGGTGCATAAACGGACTTAAAGAAACTTATGCAGAGATAGCCGATACGGAGATATCGCCTTTAGCCGAAAAAAATCTGTGAAAAGCTCAGGAAATAGCCGACATGGCATGTGTCGCCTTTAGAGTAAAAAATCAAACACATCGTGGAAGCATTCCCCAGATTGGCCGTTCTCAGAAAAATTCAAAAAAGGAGAAAACCAGTAGGGGTCCTGAATATTTCACAAAGCAAGGTTTTTTTACATAAGGCTCCTAAAATACAAACTACTAATCAAACAGCCTGTTGAGGACCGACTGGGCGTCTGTGACTTCAGCAAGAGCGGTCGCATGATCTTCATAGCTCTCCAGAAGATCGTCGATGTCTTCAACATTTTCTGGAGGCACTTGATCACAGAAGCCGGTTGGCTGGACAGAGAAGTCCTCACCGCGCTGGGTAGTCATTGCCGACAACCCCAGAGTTACGCCGTGGTGCACGCCATGGATGGCGACTGGATTGATGCAGCCATCCGCATTGTCAAGGCGTGCCTCGACGGTCTCTCCTTGAGCATTGACCTTGTCGACGATCCTGTTCACCACGCCTATCAGGCGCTCATTCTCTGCAGAAAGCGCTGAGCGAAGATGCAAATCGGATGAGCAGGCATGATTAAAAAAGAGGAGACCGAACAGTGTTACTCTGCTGACCGGTGATGGCGTCGCACAGTTTCTTCTGCTGGTGACCCATTCGAGTTGATCAACACCATATTGCTTGTAGATCTTCTCCAGTTCTCCTCGGGTTTCATCCTTCTCATGCCTAAGGTGGCCGCCTCCGCATGGGTCGGCTGGTTATGAAATCATTAGCTTTATGGATGGTAATGCTGGTTATAACCAAATCTTCATGGCACTAGAGGATATTTCAAAGACAGCCTTCAGATGCCCTGGTCATATTAGTTTGTTTGAATGGATTGTCATGACTTTCGGTTTGAAGAATGCCGATGCAACCTATCAAAGAGCTATGAACTATATCTTTCACGAGTTGATCGGCAAGATTGTGGAAGTCTATATTGATGACGTGGTGGTCAAGTCTAGAAACCATGTGGTGGTCAAATCGGATGAGCAGGCATGATTAAAAAAGAGGAGACCGAACAGTGTTACTCTGCTGACCGGTGATGGCGTCGCATAGTTTCTTCCGCTGGTCCTCCCATTCGAGTTGATCAACACCATATTGCTTGGAGATCTTCTCTAGTTCTCCTCGGGTTTCATCCCTCTCACGCCTAAAGGTGGCCGCCTCCGCATGGGTGTAGGGGACATCCACATCCGACCCCGAACCTAAATCCCAGGGCTGGGAGTGGTAGGAGTCTGAAGACCCAGAGGAGACAGGCAATGGACTCCCGGATGACCTGCTGCCGCCGTAGGGAAAGGAATGCTATGGCTGGTAGAGATGGAACTGATCCTAATGAGGAACAGAGATCAGGACTAGAAGGATAAACAGAGAGCAGATATGTAAGGGGGCAAGAGACTGATTCTTACCTGCGCTGCTGATTGCTCCATACTCGGCTCCCTTCGGGTGCTCCTTCGGCAGGACGCTTGCTGTGGTTGTCACCTCCCGCCATTGTTATTTGTATGAGTTAGGGTTTCCCTCAGAATTGGTTTCAACGAAAAGGGTGAAGACGAAGGCGAGATTGTTTGACTGAAACCGTTGATAGGGGCAGAAGAAGGAAGGATATTTATAGACCGAGTAAGAATCCCAAACAGCAAGCTAGGGTTTTCCCTCTCGAGTGGGCCGTTACCGGAATGGGTCAGGCTCGGGTATATCAAAGGTCACTCGGTTATATCCCTAAACCAAAAATGATCGGCTATTTGAAAGCCAAAAGTGAATCGGCTATGCTGTAATCGGAAAGAATAACAGAGCCGATTATACTATCATACATGTCGGAATATATAAGGGCAAGACAGTAATGACAATCGATTGAAAACAAAATGTACAATGTTTAGCCTGTTACATGCCGAATCCTATTGGTTCAGTAGTTGATTAATAGCATCTAAGGCTTCGTTCTTGATTCGGTTGACCTGGTCCAGAACCTTCTGGTCTGCATCTTCAGATCTCTGGATGCTAGACAGCTTTGCCTTGAGCTGTTGGTCTTCTTTAAGGACAGCAGATAGCTTTGATGAAGCATCCCCATGGAGTTTGGCAAATCTATCATCTTGGCTTTGTGAGATTGGATTTTGGCATTCAATTCGGCTAGTTGAGCCTCTAGCCTAATCTTCTCATCCTCCATGGTCTTCAGCTCTGGCTCCAAAGTTGCTAGTAAATTCTTAGCAGTCTGAATTTGGGAATGCAAGACTCTAGCTTCTTGTTTCTTCAGAGATCTGTTATCTTACAGGATAGTTCTGGAAGTTATGTTTTTATTGGCTCTTTTCACCACAACAAAGTGGTCATCAAGATGAGCTGCAGATTCCAAAGAAGCATTGATGGTAGATGGAAGATCTTGATTGATGAGCTTGAGGATATCTTTTATCTCATCTGAATCTTAGACCAAGATGTTGATGTCCTTGTTCAGTAGATTAGCTATATCCTATAGCCGGGCTTGATTTTCTGCTGATAGAGTTTGCTGGGAGGTGGCTTCTTCACCCTTTTCACTGATGAAATCATCAACAGTGAAGGAGTAACTGGTGGTCGGTTTAGCATTGGTCTGGAAAAAGGAAGCATTAGCCGACTGGATAAGTATACTGAGAGGATAGTTTGAGGCAGATTTTTACCTGTTGTGTTGATTGTTCATCCAAATGGGTAGTATTCTGATCTGGTTGAGAGCTTGATGGAATGTCCAGAGACGGTGAACCTAAAGCTAGACCAGAGGAAGCTTCTCCTGCTAGAATGTCTAAAATTTTATCTGTCTCCAACAATGCAGATTCATGAGCAAGAATTGGATGACATATGAAGGAGAGAAGTGATTAGCCGAATAATATTACCAATGCGCTCGGCAGTTTCCTGAGATCAGTGCCTTCGGCTTCATCAGTTTCAGTGTCTTCAGTTTCATGAATTTCTGTCGATGGTTGGGTTTCTGCATCTTTAGTAGTTTGGAGAGGAATATCCACTGTTGATGAAACGTTGCTTGATCTGGGGATATTGACGTGTGGCTGCAGTAAATATGATTGATATAATAACAAGCAGTTTTATTCCAAAGTGAAATTTATTACTGAGTAAAATTTCATACCTTGGGAGATCTCTTGACTTTCTTGGACCTTACCTTTCTAGTCACATGAATATCCTCAAGTTTCTTCCTTTTACCTTTTTCTCCTGAAGGTGCAGTAGCTATGACTGCAGGAATCTTCATAAAAATTGCCAAAGCAGGAGCATTGAAGCCCAATGCAAGTTTAGGTCCAGCTTTGTAATAATTCACTGCTTTGCTACGACGGATAGGCTCGAAATCCTATACATGAGTGGATTTTAGAATGAAAGATTAATTCAGAAACAGGTAATGACTAGTGCAATGAAATTACCTCACTGTCAGGAGAAAATTGAGGGTATAAATTTTGGCATAAAGGATGCACTGGTATGTTAAAGATATGATTGTACCACTCTTGCCACCAGGAAGAGAAAAGGGGGTGGGCATCATCCACTAGTCCAAATGGAGAAGGTTCATATGTTGGCAAATCTTGTCCAAGCTCAAAAACTTTTCTAGCTTCTGTTTCATTAGTGATCAGCTCCCTGTATTTTATGATTGATGAGAAGAAAGCTCTTGGGGGCAGCTGTCCACATCCTAATTGCCTGGATGCCATGTTGGGATTATAGAATTCATATGTGGGATTCACCATTCTCCTATGATGGAATTCAGCTGGCAGGATACATGGCTTGATGAAGGAGTTGAAAATTTCTGTGGACACCTTATCAGAGCAGCCAGACTCATAGATGAATTTGTAAGGGAAGGTCAGATCATCATTTTCTCTATAGGGGAGCCAGAGCACATTGTTGAAGCCTTTGAAGAACAGCTTGAAGAGATGACCAATATCCATGTCGATGCTGATGGATGATGCTGCTTCTCCATAGGTTTGACAGCTCTTGGTTGTTGTTGTGCTGCCTTCAGCATAGTTAACTGAAGGGAAACTCAAGTTGTGAAGGGGTACAATCACTATCTGATGCATGTAGAGTTGTGACCACATCTGGATAAACCACCAAGGGTCACTCACACAAGAAATCTCCTTGCCATGGTACATTTGGACAATAATCTGATGCATCATGTGGTATACAGATCCTAGGAGGTATTTACCTAGGGGGATTAGTGTTCCTGTAGCTAAATCTTCAGCCATTATCATGTGATTCAGGGTTGGCTCGTTGGATCTTCCACAAAAGATGAACCTGCATAGCCACATATTCATAAAGGCTCTGCTTTCCTTTTCAGAGACAGTACCAGTTGCTTCCATGTAGGTTTGAATGTATCTAGCCCATCCACCTCCTGATTTAACAGCTCTCTGGTTACTTTTGCCATTATACTGACAAGGGTATACTGGTTTGGACACGTTTAAACCAGTCATCAAGAACACATCGCCTAAAGTAGGAGTCATCATACCATGGCCGAAGACAAAAGCATTGACGACATCAGACCAGAAGTGTGAAGCTGCTATCAAGAGGGGTTCATTTCTAGGCATTTCTGGCAGAGACAACTCTAGACAGTGGGTGATGTCTTGATTGTCCCAATTGCTGTTGTTCTTTTCCAGCATCCTCCGGTACTAGTTTCGCCATCCGGCTATTGGAGGAAGTGGCCAAGTCTTGAAAGTGTTTGGCCATTGGTTTGGCGGAGTCACTCCAGATTTGAAAGGGATCCTCAAAGTTTCCTTCCCAATGATCTCAGTTGGGTCAGGACTGCCCATAGGATCGAGGAGGTAGGAATCGGGGTTCGTAGCATAAGGAATCAAAATCTCGTTCTTGTATTCCTTCGAATAATGGAGTCGAGAAAACAAATGAGTTAGGAGAGAAGCAGGAAAACCAATCAGGGATTGCCGAATACATGAGAAAGTGAATTGGAATTTTACCTCTGGAATCTCGTCCTGAGTCACCATTGAGGGTTCGGTGCAGATTTGAGAATGTCGAAGTATGGATTTCTTGGATGATGGTTGCGACGTTGAACAATATAGACCTAAGGGGAAAAGGAAGCTTGCGGTCAATTTCAGAATAAACGGCTTTTATCCTGAAATTGAGGGGCCATGTGTTAACACTGGATTTTGGCGTACTTAGAATGATAGGTGGGCCAGTGTAAAGGAAGACTGCCGAAGTCAGACGTTCAGGGTATTCGGTAAAATCTGTGCGGTCGGCTAATATCTAGAGATTCGGCAATTGGTCGTGTGGTCGGCTACTTCAAAGAGAGAGGCGGTTTGTTCGTTGAAGCGACAAAAAACGGCAAGCAGAAGCCAATTGGTAATGACGGCCACGACGATTAAGGCAATAAAAACTCCGAAGGAGAATAAAGTCGAGATATCATATTTCTTCCTTTAAATATCTTGTAATCGTATCCTTTTAGGACTCATGTCATGACCAGGGTATAAATATAAACCCTTGGCCATTGTAAAAACATTCACAACCAAATCAATACAACCGGCCCCGTGTCAACTTTGAGTCCTTTTGTCGTGTCGTCAAGTTCTTCGAGAGGAATCATCGATCCGTCGACCTCCGTAAGTCTTGGCAACATTGTTATCATGTCTAGTATCATGCGATGGATTTAGATGTTGATGCAAGTAGTCTTGTTTATTGTCAATGATCGTGCGGCGGATCCTTGATTGATGATCAAGAAGTCTTTACTTATGTTTTGTTTACAAGTAAATACCGTGCGGTGGGTGTTTGCTCGATATGCTTAGCATAAGCAAGATAGTTATCGGCTCTCGTAGATTTGGCAAGATCTATTGGATTCATTAAGTTATCGTGTTGCATGTTTTAGATAATCTTTACATATTTGCAAACACTCTTTTGCCCAATTTAGATTAATGAGGTTCGGCTTTCCCTTTTCATCATAGATCTATTCATGTTTTAACAATTCAACACTTTCATGTTGTTTCTACAGTTAGATCTTATATTTCATAATAGCCGAATCAAGTTCAATCTAGATTGTTGCATGTTGTGGGTTCATGCATGTTATTTCACATTTGAGTCTTGACAAAGCTAAGTGTCGTGTGGCAAGCGCAAGCTTAGATTGGTTTGATCGTGTTTTTCTTACATGTTTCCTTCATCATGGATCCCAACTCGGTCAGATTGCCGAGCTTGGTTATGCTTTAACATTTGAATATTTGGTTCATTCATACGTACTTTTTCCCATGCATGAATATTCGGCAATCAAAGTGCCACGTGCTCTTTGCTTTAGCCGAATGATCTGGATTTACCCTTTTGGCAAATAGATTTTATAGTTGTATGTCGTCGTAAGTGGATTCAGGGCCGTACATATGGAACTATCTGGTCTTATCCGGCATGTTCCAGTTTATATCTAATGATGTTCATCCCTTGTTAGGTTCAGGTCAAACTGACTGGCACATTTTCGGTTCTCGAAGCACCCGGGCACCCGATTGAAGACACGCTTTCCGGCTTGCTGTGTGTGAGACACAGTACGTCACTTTTTGTGTCAACAACAAGCCACTATAATTGAAGGCAATTTACAGTAACTTATAAGAAACAAGAAGGAAGCTGTTATTAATCTTGAAGAGAGTGAGAATTAGGATGAGGATGATCCAATGGAGCAATATTGTA
This sequence comes from Microstegium vimineum, assembly GCA_022036555.1. Classification (NCBI taxonomy): domain Eukaryota; kingdom Viridiplantae; phylum Streptophyta; class Magnoliopsida; order Poales; family Poaceae; genus Microstegium; species Microstegium vimineum. The sequence goes on along the minus strand of CM039138.1, from coordinate 7,895,422 downwards.
GCGATGGTGGCATTGACAACAATGATGTCATGTCCACAGATGATGAAGATGATGATTTGTAGTGTGGATACTAGGATGGACTTTATGCACATAGTTCAGTAATGTTTTTTTTGTTGAGTTCAGTTTTTTTCCTCAAAATTATAGTTGACATTATTTGACAGCAGAGAATTATATGAGTTGAGATTATATTACATCACATAATTATATGACTTCTGATTATTGTACATCACAGTTATATATAAGATCACTTGAAAAACCATCAGGCTTCTATGACACAAGGCAGATTAGATAAACATTACTGTTATAAGGTTCTTACATCAATCACCAAGTGAGACTTAAGTTCATACATCCAACACCAGTTCCTAAGTTATTTATATTTCCATCACTATATCCTAAAAGACTACATAACAACACCACATATTGATCTAGGACTACGAGGTTCATCCAAAACACTTCCTCATACATCCAAAAAACCAAGCAAAAGCCATCTAGGTGCTTCATAGTAGTCTACATCATATATGTACAATTAGGCGTCGAGGTGCTTCCACCAGACTTGCCTGGCCTACTTGTTCTTCTCCAGTTGCTTCACCCGACGCTTCAGCCGCTCGATCGTCCTATCCTTCTCCATCAACTCCTCCACCAGACATTCTACAAAAAACTACACATGTATGCAACCAAGTGTATCAATTATAGACAAACACAACAGATAAGATGCACACAGGAACAAAGCACATACCATTTGAAATCAAGAAGACTGCAGAAACTTCTACATAGACGATTTCAACAACAAATCCTACATAGATTATTTCACAGGACCTCGAACTAGGGAATCTCACCTTAGGGTGGTGGTCTTCATCCATTTCCCATTCGGAGTCGTCGGTGGTGGAGTATCCGGACATTCCGGAGTCATCGATCTCGATAATGGGAACACCCCTCCATTCCGAGGCTTCTGCGAGGTTGGTCCTCGCCTAGACGGCGTCCCGGGGAGTAGGCTGCACCTCAGAGACAGGACTCCAGGCCTGTACTCCGCTCTGGTGACGACTCGTCTCCGCCGCGGCCGAGGACGGGGTGGCCGTCAACGCCAGGCCATTGAACCTGCCCTTTGGATCCCGCTACTGTGATTTCGCCCGCTCCGACTGCTCTGGATTGCGTTTCCTAGGTGTCATTCTCCCTCAGCGGCGGCAGCGGTGGTAGGGGAAAACCCCAGGCGGAGGTTGCAGCGTTGGATGTGGAAAACCCCAGGCGGAGGCTGCAGCGGCGGATGTGGAGGGAGAGGGAGGGTCACGGATGCGGGTTCTGTTTATGTAACTAGCACCATGAGTTTTGGTTAAATAAAGTCATTCCCGAGTCCTTACGAAAATACTTCAATGTCGCAATGGTTTGAGTGACACAATTTCATCCCCAGCTCCTGAGTTCGAAGCTTACAAGAGCTAATTTTGTGTGTATATTTTCCTTTTTGACTTTTTGTTTTATTTTCTAGGTGGCAAACTTTTATATAGCGCAATGATTATTACTAATTTTTATAAAGTTAAATTCCTAGCTACTTCACTAATCCTATGAAAAGGATTCACATTGCTTGGACAACATATCAAAGATAAATATATATATTGCATAATTAAGGTACGACTTAATTAAGTTAGTCAATTACAAAAGGTCAGAACATAGTGCCAATACAACTTCAGAACATAAGTACTTCAATTACATACTAATTTCTAGGATTAGCCACCAAAATACTTCTTCTGCCTTCTTCCAAATCAGGCTTAGTCGTCCAATCTATCGGATCAATCAAAATACTTGCGCTTGAGGAGGACACGAACATTCTCGGCCTTCTTCCTGATCTGCCAATTCACAAATCGGCAAGTTATTACCATCTATATATTTGAAATTTACTAAAGTTATGTTGGGGAGCCATATATCACCTCTATGTTCATCGCCAATGGCCAGTCTTTTGTCTCCTCATCGCTGTCATGACTAAATGAGCAATGAATCGTAATCTTCTTACTGATTACGATCACATGGTTGTGCTCAGTATCCTTCATGAACAAAATCAGAGTATGTAATCAGGAAACATAAATCATGAACACAATGAACATGTATTGAGCCAATCAACTCAGTATTGAACCAATGAACACAATATTGAACTAATTTATACAATGCACGCTGCAAGGTGCAAGGGGAATCCCAATTCCAAGCACACAGAAAACCCCAATTAGCACACAGAAAACCTCAAATATCATACAATCTAGTACATTATCTCCCAAATCTAAGCAGGTTTAGGGGAAAACTCCAAGTAGCACACAGGGGGAGGTATTGGTATATGGCACATCGGCAATACTGCAATATGCATCAAACAAGAAAACTCAAAGTTTCGAACCCTAACCTCTTCCTGGGGAACCACATCGGGATGCCCATCCACCAGAATGTGTGTGGTCGTCATCCTCCTCCTCCTCTGGCGCGCGTTCCTGGTACCAGCAGCATCGGCGACGAACCTCCCGGACTCGTCGTGTTTCTGCTTAGCAGAGTGGTGCTCCACTGGAGGCGCATCAATGGCGGTGGCGGCGGCAGCAGCAGGAGGGGAGGCTGGGAAATCATAGTCGAAGATGCGGGTGCGGGTTGCCCTAACCATGGTCACGATGGAGGAAGACGATGATAGAGAAGGAGGCGGCAATGGAGGAAGACGATGCGACGAGAACGAGGCGGAGAGCGGGAGTTGATGGGACAGATTGGGAGTTGAATTGGTGGAAGACGCCACCGCCCTACACTGATGCATGTAAAGGGAGACGAATTTAGTTATCTTTTATTGAATCGTGGGACCTAGCAACATTGGACCCAGGCGTCATTGAGGCTTCACAGAGCCAATTGGGTATGTCATTTTACCGGCAAGAACAGGGGCCAAACTGCATGTAGAGTTGATCATCCATCGCTCACACATACCCTTGTCACACAGTGAGAGATGTTGTACCACTTTCTACGAATAATTTGAAACTTTTTTTGGATGATTATGAAGGCGTCCCATGATGTTGTATGCATTTGTGCAATTTTTAGAACTAGTTTACCTATCAATGTAATTATGTTTTGATTTACTTCAAGATTAAATGGAAAACAACCCCTAAGGTAAGTAGAAAATTGTGATAACTAGCTTGGACTCTTCAGCTAATCACCAAATATAAGAAGGCAATGCGGTCAGATAAATAAGAAAAAACAAAAGACAAAATAATTAAAGGGAGACATGCAAGCAACATGTATTTGCTTACTGAACTAAATCAACTAATCAAAGGCAAACAAATCACAGGCAATAAAGCATCATCTTAAGACAGTTAACCAAACCCACATCACAGGCAAAGTAAAGATAAGTTTATGCCTATAGGTAGGCAAATTTGGTCCAGGGAACAAGCCCATGCATGCATACAATATAAAGTGTACTACTAGCTAGTACTCTTACCATCACCAGTACTTAAATATGTACATAACCTTGATAGATTAGTCACAAAATACCATCCAACACTAAGCTTACTACTACCAGCATGTACTACTACCATCTACTAGTTCTTAAATAGGTACATCAGTCAACATTATTATCCTAGAACGTATGAAAGTCCCAGGTCAGCTTGAAGTAGAACTGCTTCATCTTGTTTCACAGTTTCTTCTTTTCCTTCGCCTTCATCTTCTCAAACAACTCGTCAATATCTTTTTCCATCTGATGCTTTGTAGTGTCAACCCAATGGCGCACAACTTCATCACGTTCTTCTTTCTTCGTCTGTGACAAAAAGAGTACTACTATCAACATAAAATGATACTGTTCATACCACCATATTCTACAAACATACAAAATTGACATGTAAACATGTGATCAAATTTATAACAATGTATTTGTCTAGTTATCTGAACTGACATCCATTAATAACATTTCACATTAATGCAGCAATAAACTAAACTCAATTGATTTATTTCCATTAATAATTTAAGAGTATGTACAGATAGACAATATTATAACTCACAACAACAACAACAACAGGATGTTATGAACAACACTATATCGATCCTAGATCATTATATATGCAAAAGCATCATAGAAATTATATACTACTAATGATCAAAGGGAAATTATATACTACTAATGATGAAGAGGGCAATTATATAAAGCATCAGAGCATCGTTAACTAATCCAATAAAGCATCAATGATATCAAGCAAAAACTTAGTACATCAGGACAGTATCCAAAATAAATCAACAAAGAAATAATAAGCACTACATACTACTAATTAAAAAAAATATAACAACACTAACTACATCAGGAATGTATTAATTTACAGAATCTCAAATTAAACTCAACCGTCGTCCTATTAGAAACCACAATTGCAATTTAAACCCTAACAAACCCTAATTAACAACACTAACTACAACATCAGCAATCTACTAATGTACAGAATCTTAAATTAAACCCAAACCTATTAATTGAAACCATAATTTCAATTCAAACCCTAACAAACCCTACTGAACAGCACTAATTCACAACACTAACTACATCAACATTCAACAAATATACTGAATCTCAAATTAATCCCAAACCTATTTGAAACCACAATTTCAATTCTAACCCTAACAAACCCTACTTAACAGCACTCAAAATAAACATGATATGGTGCGGCGTATCTACCTTGGGACGCTTACCACCGCGGTCGTCGTGGGTGTCCTTCGTGCCTACGGAGGAGGTTGCCGCCGCTGGCCTCTTGACGCCTGGGCCTCGGGACTCCATCGATTCAGCGACATCCTCCTTGCCGGCCTTCTGTGGTCCCTTGATGGTGCTGGCGCTGCCACGAAGGTACTCCTTGTTGACGACGCTTCGTGGAGGATCCATCTGGACGTACTGCGACCCGCCGACCGTCGCCTCGCCTCGCCACCCTCGTCTCGTGGAATGAGGAGAGTCGGAAAGGGTTAACCGCAAAGGGAGTCCTAGCCTGGTTAAAAAGCACGACCTAGTAGATCCCATTTTATTAATATATTTAATTGGCTGACCATGGTCAAGAGGCTGACCGATGGGTCCTAGCACGTCTAACTTCTTTAAAAACTGATTTTGGGATAGCAAATGATCTCAAATTTAAAAACTTATAACAAGAGAGTTGTAGAACTCATCAAGATCTACAAATATTGTTTTACCCAAAACTCCATTTGACAAAGTTTTAACAAACTAAATTTTGAATTTAAGTAGAGGACAACTTTTAGCAAGATTTTGGAAGTTTAAATGAACCCATATTAAAAATTCATGAATACCATGTTTGCATAACTCATTGAGATCTACATTTCATTTGTAGGTCATTTTTTCATTTGAGAAAGTGGTGATACACATTGTTCACTAATCCTATAGATCACTCATATAGTTTAAGAGAAACTATATGAGTGATATGTCAAATATGTACCACATATTATGTTCACTTTCTCAAATGAAAAAATGGCCTAACATATGAAATGTAGATCTCAATGAGTTAAGAAAACTTGGTATTCATGACTTTTTAATTTGGGATCATTTAAACTTCCAAAATCTTGCTAAAAGTTGTTATCTACATAAATTCAAATTTTAGTTTGTTAAAACTTTGTCAAATGGAGTTTTGTGTAAAACAATATTTGTAGATCTCGATGAGTTCTACAACTTTCTAGTTATAGGTTTTTAATTTTGAGATCATTTGCTATCCCAAAATCAGTTTTGAAAGAAATTAGGCGTGCTAGGGCCCATCGGTCAGCCTCTTGACCATGGTCAGCCGAGTCCACCCATCTAAAGGCCTAACCAGGTGGACCTACCCTGTCAGCCTCTACTCCCAATGGCCAGCACCCCTCAATCCCCCTAACCCCCTGAATCAGCCATCGACCACCGCACCGCCGCTCAACACAACCGCCGGCGTGCCCACGAGTAGTTCTGGCCCCCTGAGTGCACCCACAACGGCGGCCACCACCCACCGTGCCACAGCGCCACTCTGTAACCTTTTGTCCCCATTCATCTACTCCATTCTCTTCTCTGCCTCTCATGTTCACCCGCAAACCCTAGCTACCACCTCGCTGAGCGCCACCAGACGACGAGCTCGCCGCCGATGAAGCATTCCGCGTGCTCGAGCTCGTCACCTAGCAAAAGAAGGGAGTGCCCATATTGCCATCTTCCTTTGGTTAGGATCCAGAGCAAGCAGGAGGCGACACTTGGCCAGTGGTTCCTCAAGTGCCCATGTAACATCAAGGTCTATTTTCTGACATTGTTGTGCTCACTTTTTGTCGATGGTTGGCTGATTTTACATCATTTGTTTTGATCGAAGGATCATGATACTACCTGCCCCTACATCCACTCTGAGGAGCAGCTGATGGTTGTGGAACAAATGAGTTTGCAGACAGGGAAGGATGTTCCTGGTTCTGCTTGTTGTGTTCATTGTAGGGAAGAGCTGAAACTGTTGAATCAATCAATGAATAGACTTGCAAATGAGTTTTGGAAACTACAGATGCAAGTTGAACATCCAACTAATACTGTGAATCCTGAAGTCGAGAAGAAGGAGATGGAGATTGCAGAAAAGAAGGGCATGCAGGTTGTTCTCGATGCCTGTTTTGTAGCTTATGTGCTCGTAGGTGTTCTGATTGGCATGCTTGTCGCTCATATGTTGAAGTGACCTTTTTGTGTGTGTGTGTGTGGCTCTATGTCACTATTTTTAAGTAGTTGATCAATGTATGAACTGCAGTTTGTTTGGTATGATGTGTGGATGAGTTGGTGAATGTATGATATGAATCAGTTATTAATTAGTATGTCGTTTCTTTGTGGTGTATAATGTTGTAAAAATGTGCACATGGATGAGTTGCTGAACCCTTGTCGTTGCTATCCAAAATATACATGGATCCAAGGAAAAAAAGACATAGGAAAAATAAAAAAAAGTGAAGATCACAAAAATATTAGAAAAAACAAAAAGTAGCCTCCTAAAGGGTTCAAACCCAGGAGCATGGCACCAAAATCAACATGTCTTACCACTGCGATATCGAAGCGATTTTAGCATTATTTCGATGCGGTTTTACTTAACTACGACATACCGCAGCTCGTGCCCAAAAAAAGAGCGCCAAAAAATTTAGTCCCCTTAATTTATCCCGCCACTAATTAGTTCCCAGCTTGTTGTACCGAAAATTTATACGGCCTCTAATCCCCCATTTAACCCCTTAATTCGATTCATTCCTGTGAGTCCCCCCATTTCTCATACCCTAGCCGCCGCAGCCGCCGTCGATGAGCTGCTTCCTCCACCACGACGACTAGGTACCTCCTCGCCCAGCCGGAACACAACCGCCGTCGACGAGTTGTTCCCCTCCCCCTTTCAACCTATTTTCCACCCCACCAAAGCGGCAGACTACTTCGTCGCCTAGCACAGCCGGCGACGAGTTGTGTCGTCGCCGACTACTTCGGTCGCCGCATCCCTTTCTATCTCGTCCCTAGAACATTCTAGCCCCATTCGCATTTCACTCGCAACGATGTAACCCTAACCATTGCAGGATTTGGGTCATCGCTGAGGACTTCGCACTGGATCTGCTTCCTCGTCGACAAGGATTCACCGCCCCAGCTCCACTTCCCCTTTGAGGACCTCGATGGTTGCAACTAGGGGGCAACGCAAAAAGCAACCTGCACAAGAAGAAGGTAATACACCTTCACTGTTCACAAATTCAGTTTTATCTCATTCGTACAATTCCTACTCCCCTTTAGTTAGGATATTAGTCGATGCTAAAGCTGAGATATTAATATAGTCCCTTTTCTAAAAATCTGATGAGCAAGGAGATAGTGATGATGATAATGATGAAACTGAATCTGATGAGCAGCCACAACCCCTGACAATTAAGGTGCTTTTTTAACCTTCCAAATAGTGGATGGGGAAAATTTGAATTACATTTGAATGTTTTCAATCCGATCTTTAATATATGATCCTGCTTTTCAGATTTATCTTGTTTATTTCATACCTGTAATTAATATATGGTCTTGCTTAATATTGCACATGACTGAATTTTTTTGCACAGTATCCTACTAGGGGTACAAGTAAAACCCTCACTTCAAAGTCAAAGAAGAGAAATCCTAACATGCCTCCAGCAAGTAGGAACAAGAGGGTGAGGGCAGCATCAGAATCACAGGTGCAACATTCTGGAGTCCAAAGAAGATCATCAAAAAGGCTTAATAGTGAAGCTACAAATGGGGACAGTGTAGAGGCTCGTATAGATGCTGGTGATGCCATACCAGATAGTTGTGCTACACCTAGAGTTACTGATTATGAGAGACAAGCTGCAGAGGAAGACAGTGGAGCTGTTGGTCTTGACGGTACAGGTGGTGATGAAGGCAATGTAGATGGAGGTGAAGGAACTTCAGGCAAGTTATAGGTTTTTTTTAATTGAACTATGACATCTCTTTTGCTCATTTACATGAAACTAAAACATTTCATCAAATGCGGATTCTATTTTGTAGCTACTGCAGAGCGAGCTCCAAGGAGACCTAGGGAAGCCACTAAGGGAAAACAGCTAGACAAGATGACAAAAGCTATGAAATGAAGATTACCAATAGCTGTTGATGAAGGCAATAAAAGGCCTCATGATCCTGTCCAAGCTGCCAAGTTTGCATCAGAGGCTGGAATCATTGTTCGGGAAAACATGTCTGTCCTACCTCATTGGAAAGATTACAAGAAAGACGACAAATACTACAAGACTTTTGTAACGCAGCTAAATGTAAGTGCATTACTGCTTTTATGCTTAACTTGTATACATGCTTAACCTGAACTGACTAACTATGGAATTCTCATTTACCTAGGGACGCTTGACCATTCCTAATAATGATGCAACAACTGAAGCTTGCACTGATATGATGCGGTCTGCGATAAAAAATAATCGTTATCAGCTAAAGAAGAAATACTTCAATGGTGTACCTGCAAATAGTGTACCTACAACTTCTCATGTTCCTTACATGACTGATGAAGAGTGGAGGGCACTAACTGCAAAGTGATCTGATCCAAAGAACATGGTATGGGTATCTTGCCATATATGCTTGTTTCACAATCAGTTTCCAAAGATCTCTTCGTTTTGAACCTATAATCTCATCTGACATGTTAATTCTCTTGTAGGAAACCTGTAAAAAGAACAAGCATAACCGCAGTAAAGTCAAGTTTCAACAGGCTACGGGTTCTCGCTGCTACATGGCACACTTGCATGAATATGTAAGTTCAAAGTACATTGAACTAGTCTCCATACACATTTGCACTGAGCTAACTCTCTTGCATGAAATCTGAGACAAATTTTATTGTCATTGTTTATCCATGAAACAGAAGAAGAAGAGAATCCGAGAAGAACCCATCTTAGATCCGAGTGAAGAACTAGATGCGGTGGAGGCCTTCCAGACCTTCCATACCAGCAAGAAACATGGCCTCAGTTATGCAGCAATGGACGCACTCATAAGTTAATTTGTTTGCTAAATTCATCTTGTGTCACATGTCTTCCTCTTGGAACTGAAATAAGTAACATCTCTCATCTTGTTCTTTGTCAACCATTAACATGTAACTGTTTTATGTCCATGATATTTCAGGTTGATATGGAAAACTTGAGGGCTGAACCTGTTGATGAAGGTGGGACGATACCATCAAGTGTGGAGCTTGTGTCCAAGGTGCTCTCACAGAGCAGCTCAACCCATTTCCTGTAGAGCGCTAGCATGAAAACACCGACGTCCTGCAAGTCAAAATCATCAGATAAAAGCGAGCTTCGGGAACGACTTGCAGCTGAAGCAAAGGCTGCAGCAGAGGCTGCTGTTCAAGGTGAACTCAATGAGCTCAGGAAGAGAAGTGAAGCAGCTGAGGAAAGCCTGGCAAAGACACAGAGAGACGTGGAGGAGTACAAGGCGTAGACTGAGAATAAGTTCAAGTCGATGGAGGAGACCAATGCGCTCATTAAGAGGCTCTTCGTGGACAATGGTAATCCTTCTTTATCGACATGAGGGCTCCTAGTCAGTGTTGCAGTGTTTGAACTTTAATTGTATGTTGTTGTGTTATGTGAACTGGTGTGGTGATGAGGTAGTGAACTGAGCTGTATGCTCGTTGAAACTTAATTGCGGTGATGGTGTGAACTGAGCTCTATGCTCGTTGGAACTGAACTGAGTATGTAATTATGTGGTTTTTCTAGTATAATTTCCGAATTGCAATTAAATTATTATCTGCATTTGTCTGACGAAAATGATGGCATCTTCGGTGACGATTACAAACCGCAATTTGTAATGATTTCAAATCAATAGCCATGACGAACATCTTCCATGTTTAGTGACGATTTCAGCTATATGTGACCAAATAACAACCAATCAGAACAAGACACCTGGCTAAATTTGATTGGTCCACGTGGCAGCAACGCATTGCAAGCTGTGACCAAACTTTTTCATCTTCCGTGACGATTTCAAACATGAATCTGTGACCAAACAAGAACCAATCGAAATAAGCCACGTGGCGGCAATGCATCGCAAGCTGTGACCAAACTCTTTCATCTTCCGTGACGATTTCAAACAGCAATCTATGACCAAACAAGAACCAATCGGAACAAGCCACGTGGCGGCAACGCATCGCAAGCTGTAACCAAACTCTTTAATCTTCCGTGATGATTTCAAACAGAAATCTGTGACCAAACAAGAACCAATCGGAACAAGCCACGTGGCAGAATCTGATTGATCCACGTGGCGGCAACGCAGCATCCGGGTCACCACTGATGTCATCTGGGTCAGCAATGACGTCATCAGCCACGTGGCAAGCGCCGTCGGGCCGTTTCCTAACGGACCGTAATGACGATAGCATTGGTCAATATGTGACCAAACCAGACCGTCACAGGTCACAAACGCCGTTAACGGCGACGTTAACGTCGCCATTTTGGCGCAACGACGGACGTTGAATCGTGACCAAAACTGCGCGTCACAGAAAAGAAATCACATCCGTGACGATAGTATTTTCGTCACAGAATAGAGTCACATCTGTGACGAAAAAGTCCATTTCGTCACCGTAGATCAAACGTGACGCGACCTCTACGACGATCCCATTTTTGTCACAAATTTGTCACATATTACACTTGGTGACGTTTTTAGCATCTTCAGTGACGAACTGAGTACGTCACAGAAGGTCAGATCTCTACTAGACCATTGACTATGCGTTCGGACCCCTAGGGTTTGCTCAGAGACAGTCAGAGACTCAGAGCGTTCGGATGCGGTGAACAGTATGGGTTCAGACCATTGGATGCGTCTGGACCCCATCCAGAGAGTTGCCCGAGAGCTCAGTTCAGTCTAGACGTTGTCCGAAGTGTTAGGTCCGGACACATGCGACCTACACAGAGAGTGACAGAGAGGAGAAAATACTCCGGACGTTGTCCGGAGCACGGGGTTTGGACTATTGGTTGCATCCGGACCCTATGCAGAGAGCAAACAGAAAGCAAATATAAGTTCGGACGTTGTCTATAGATGGTCGTCGTGTCGTGTTGTGCCAGCCCGTGTCGTGCCTCCTCGGTCCGTCGTGCCTGTCGTGTTGTGCCTAGTCGTGTCGTGCCTAGTCCCATGGGCTGTTTTGTCGTGTCGTGCCGCCCATCGTGACGTGTCGGCCCATGGTCTGTCAGACAAGAAACACTTCAAAATTTTTAGTTTTTGGCAAGTGTTCATCATTTTTAACATGTCACAATTCAATTATTAGTTATCATAAATCATTTTAATAGCTTATTTAACTGAATAAGCTGTTGGAATCACAATCTTCATGTCGCTCCCGTGCTGCCTCTTAGATCGGGCCATGCTCGTGCCGTGCCACGTGCCTAGGTGGCGGCTCAGGAACGGCCCATCCACCGTGTCGTGTCGTGCTCGGGTCGGGTCAAAACATCGTGCCATGGGCCGTGCCGTCGGGCCTCATGCCTCATGGACAAGTATAACGCTATCTGGAGTCATAGGTCCAGACGGCTCTTAGCGTCCGGACACCCTGCAGACAGTGTTGAACACAGTGACTTTGTGAGGTCCGGACGCATACAAAATGGTCCGGACCCCACCCTCCGGATGCGTCCAGAGGTACGCAGAAAGGTTGTTATTGCTTGTAACAACTAGGGGTTTCTTGGGGGTATTTATACTCCTCCACCAGCCCCTTGGCCTCTCTCTTTCCCATTTGGATAGTTGAAGAAACCTTGTGAGAGTGCAAGGAAGTGCAAGAGCCCTAGTGAGAGAAAATTAAGATTCCAAGTGTTCATCCTCACTAGTTGATTAGAGATAGCAAGTGTGCATCCATTCAATCACTAGACTAGCCTTGGTCAAGTGAGAGTTAGTGTTTATTACTCTTGGTGATCGACATCATCTAGACGGCTTGGCGGTGGCAAACTTGGTGATCATCCGGTGGAGTTTCTTGTGGATGACCCAAGCTTGATTGTGATCGGTTGTGATAATTCACCGAAATGGTTTTTTGTTAAGAAACACTTTTTGTTTTCTCTATAGCTTAAAAGTTTATTTTTTAGATTCTCTAGACTGATTGACTCTAGTTTGTAATAAGAAACAACCATATATATTGTTCAATGTAGAAGCTAGAATATTAATATATTCTCTTATTTAAAAATCCTCCTCGAGAAAATCCACCGCCAAGGCTACCACTATCATCAGGATACTTTCAGCTAAAGTGGGAATTGATTTTTATAAACTCAACGAAGACCATATGTTATTCTGCGTGTAGCCAGGTGTTTGACCATCTTGTTATCGTTTCTGTTTTTGTGCCATTGAAAGTGTAAATGTTTGATTTTGTCACTTTTTTTGCGTGAGATTTTTTTGTGTCCTCACTGCTGATGTGTGTTGTATCATGATGAATCTTAATGGTAAAAAGATTATGAGTTGTTAGACCTTGGATACGCCGTGGAAAATTCAATATGGTTCTGTTATATAATATCTATATCTCTATTTATATCATAACCTCTAAGAAAAGATTTAAATGGGCCTGTCTACTTGGCCGTAATGAAGCCCGTTGACTGATTTAAAACCAACATGGTCAGGGAATTTTGGTCGGATCATCGTATGAACCTAATGATTGTCTAAACAAATAAAATTACAAACATTATGTTTAAAATAGTTCTAAAGCCGTACATATTTTAAGGTTTTGTAAAATATTTTTTTAAGACACATAGTATTATCTGTGTAGCAGACACTAATATTCATTTATATATTTGAACTTGTGTACAGGATGATACGGAGATGTAGCAGAATTTATTTGTAGATTTATTAACGTACCAAAGAAATTAACCGAAGATCTCTTTGTGCTCGTATAAAAAATTATTTTAATCACGTATGGAAAGGTCTATGAACTAGAGTCTGCGAGCCTACGACACCAGGTTCTCTGTCACTATAATAATTTCACTTTTAATATTTGTATTTAATTTTACAGTATGTTTTTAGTATGCTGTTCCAACGCGCTAATCTAAAGAAAAAGAAGGGGAAGCGAAATGCTTCTTTGTGACGTGAAAAGGTTGCAGCACAGATGCAGAGTGGACAGCAGTGGCGGAGCCACGGTAGGAGGGTCCAATTTACGGATTAATCCCAAATATACACATGTGGTGAAGAAATCAGTTCAAATTCTTATAAATAGAGCAAATTAAATAGCTAAGCACCTAAATTCTATAAAAAAAGCAGCAGAGGATCTCAATTGACAAAAGAAAGTATTACTCAATCAACAACTTAGTCTAAGGATTATTGGAACTAAAGAAAATCAAAAGAACTTTAAAGTAGTATTTGTATGTTGTACGTAGAGGCAAAGCAAAGAACTAGATATATAGGAGCACGTGGCTTGACCCTGGTGGCTGCTGACAGAGAGTGGCAATAGTCGCCGGACCGGAGGCAACCATCCTTGCCGAGTATGGAGTCAACGCGATAGCAGTGACAAACACGGAGCCGTGGAGGGCAGGGATGCAGCGAGATTGAGAGCACGCACAGGACAGCAAACACAGCTTATGGCTGTCAGTCAAGGACTCAATAATAAACAGGATGCAGCTTATGGCCCCACGTAGTGGTGGACAGAGTAATAGTATAGCAGAAAGCAAAGCTGCTGGCCCATCCATCTGAAAAAGAGGAGCTCATCTGGGCCGATGAAACTCACAGCCATATAGGCGGCAGTCGACAGGCCGTCTCATTTGGGCCTGAAACGTTAAATACTCCTAAAACTGGCTCGCATTGAGTCCCGGTTAACCGTTTTCTTTTTCTTCCTTACTGTCCAAAAAATCACAGACATGACAGTATCAAGCAAGTGTCCAAGGTAAACGAGGAAGCTTGTACTACCCTTGATGTGTAAAAGGGAAGGAAAAAAAAGGCTTGTAAATGTAGCTTGAAACAGGGAAGATCAGCAGCTCTAAAGTGCAGACAGGAGATCTTGCGCTTTTCGGGCCTAGAAGGTTAGGAGAAGCCCCAATAAATAAATCAAGCTCCACCCTGACAATCAGCTATGCCACCATGCACGCGCTCTCCCTCCGTGGCTCCGTGGAACATGCATGCTGCAAACTTTTTGGCAGCACCTTTTCTCCTCCCTTTTCCTTCTCTTTTTTCTTTGCTTCACATTTCTCTCTCGATACCTTGTGAAAGTTGAAACTGCAAAGAAATTCATCGAGTTCCCAGCCAAAAAACTAACAAAGGAGCTTTTGAATACCTTTTCATTATCATCACTTATTATACACGTATGCAACTTTTATAAGCCACCGTACTAGCTAGCAACGCTCTTTCTTTCTTTTTTTTTTGCGTGTACTGCATGCAGCTGAAGGAACGCCGTGTCAGGTCGGCTGCTGGTGCATGGGCATGGCCAGCCCAAGTTGAAGTTGGCGTGACATGTTCCTCTAGATCTACACCGTTCAGATAGCAACAGTGTGCTACTAGTAGTATTTTATTTGCATATGCACAGCACACGAAGACGGATGGAGGTTGTGGTGGACCTCTTGCAATTGCGATGCTCCTGCCGGAGATCACGCTTTGGATGCTCGCTCGCTCCCTCGCGCGTCTCGAGGCTCCCTGGCAAAGTGATGAGTAAGCAGATTATTGTGTCTTCCACTTCCATTTTCTTTCCTTCTCTGTGGCTGTGGGAGTATTTTGTTATAATGGTTTTTCTTGGCCACAGAGATCTACCAACCTCACGATGAAAATAATAATTGTTTAGAATGGGTAATTAAAATATATAGGCGCTGGAGTTACGTGCACTGTCGGTGGACGACTGCATGTGTCATGTGTGCATGCCTGCATGGGGTCCAAAACTCAAACTGTATTCGTGAACTTTTAAAAAAACGCATTGAATTGTGTTCTGACGATGAGGTAGAAAATGTTGCCACCCACCGAGCCAAGCGTCATCACACATTCACGACAGTCACATATAGCAAGCAGCGCCGCAGATCAGAGTAGTACTACTACTACGCTGTTTATCTGATGCAACTACCTCAGACGACAGCATCCCAGAACAATCAGCCGCTTGAAGGCTGGCCAAACCATCTGTTGTTACTGAGAAATTAACTGGTGAACAAACCCCTCATTAATTCTTTGACATGAATCATGAACAGTCGACTCGATCTTTCTGGTGAATTTGAGTATACCAAGTGGTGCCTCCTTGTACAGTCTATGCTACTGCTACAAGTTTAATTAGAAGAAGAAGAAGAAAGAAGAAGAAGAAGAAGAAGAAGAAGAAGAAGAAGAAGAGGAATCCAATAGTAGTATAAAATTACAATTACAAATTACGGCTAGAATAGAATACACAGGCCCACAGTTGAATCGCAAGTTGAGTTGGATCACCACCTCCCTCTAGTACTGTATGTAAGCGAAAAAAGAAGGGACACCGATCGCGCGCATTATATTGACCCGGCCACTCTGCAGATCTAGATCCCTCACTGTGTCTACCTACCACAGCAGAAGCAGCAGCAAGCTGGTGAGGAGCAGCGTCGCCGCAGACGACGAGGCGGCGGTCAAGGCCCAGGCGCCGGAGTGCAACGGCGGCGGCGGGCTGTAGAAGTAGAAGGGGAAGTAGGGCAGGAACGGGTTGGGCGGGGGCGGCGTCGGGTACATACCGCCCTGCTGCGACCCACCGCCTCCGCCGGTGAACCCAGACCCGCCGGTGGGAGGCGGGTAGTAGAAGCCTCCGCCACCAAAGCCACCGCCGGAAGCAGCAGGAGGTGGCGGGGACGAGTAGACGATAGGGCCTCCGCCTCCGCCGCCGCCGGAGGGTGAAGGATAGAACGGCGTGGGCGGGCAGGGCGTGACGACCGGCGCTGGGGGAGGTGACGGGGGCGGGTAGTAGTAGGACGGGTTGCAGGGGTTGTCGCAGGACGCGCAGAGCGTGCAGGTGGTGCCGTCCTTGAGCACGATGGTGGCTGGCGCCGGATCGGCATTGCCGAAGCCGAGGCCGGCGACGAGGAGGAAGAGGAGGAGAGCTGCCATGGCCATGAGGGGCTGCAGCAGCCTTCAGCTAGGGATGATAGGGACGGGAGTGGGAGTGGGAGTGGAGTGAGCGTGTGGAGTGTTGTTTGCCAACGATGGATGGGTGTACTTAATTTGGAAGGGAAGCAAGAGGAAGGTGGCTGGATTAGTTTAGTCGTCTCGTCCCGCCACTTGGTCGCTTTCGCCCGATTTTTTGCCAGCGTAAATAAACAAACAAAAAAACAACAATAGCGTCTTTTTGGGTGTGTGTGTGTACGCGCCGCATCAGTGGGCAGTGGGGGTGGATCGGTCGGTACCTTGCACGGTGCCACTTGCCAGCAGGCAGCAGATGAGGCTCGGAGAAGCTGCCACGCCCACACATTGTCGTGCGTCAATTGAGGACAACGCAAGGTAGAACATAATTTTATTTTTGCGAAAACAAGGAAGATCATAACTGACGTGGACATCGGTCCTGTGCAATTTCAACGTGTGCTCTAAGCTACCCTCATTTGGTGGTGTGACATCATAAAGCTCGAGATCTGTCGGCTCAGTTCTTCGGAGGTGCTCATGGAGGTAGGGTTTGCGTTCGTGTATTTATAGGAGTAAGTGTGTGTTGTACTATATAATTTTTTTTAAAAAAAACTACGTGCAGTTCCAGATTCAAAACAAGCATCAATTATAGAAAATAGTGCCGATGGGCTTGCTACGATGATTTTTTCATTGTAGATTAAGCTTTTAAAAGAGGCGTATTTGATCATCATCTGATATTTATGTCTCATGATGATTGTTGTGACGGTGTTTTGTATATATGCTTTATGAATGATGCCATTTGATCATCTGGCCTTTTTGGGCTCTGGTTATCAAGGACCTGCGTTTGGATGGCCGAGACGATTCCATTTCTCTTTGGAATCTGAAGAATTGACACCAAAAGGTATAAGCACGTATCATTTCAAGCTCGGAATGTTTCGGCTAGTTTCACACTTTTTTTCTAGAGTGCGCGAAACGGCTTCATGCTGGTTTCGAGCAATTCGGTTTGGGCTCTCTCCTGCGATCAATATTTTTGTGTCCATGGTATTTAGGTGTAACAAGTTAATATAATATGAGATGTATTAAAGATATTCTTCGTCCACAGAAAGTTTTAAATATTTTTAAGTATAATTTTATTTATATATTTTTCATCATTTTTTAAAGAATTAGAATTATTCTGATTCATCACCAATATTTCGACGAAAATCTAGATCCAAAGTGTTTCTATGAGAATCTAGATCCCTACCAAACACACTCTTCGTGAGCACGATGATTGTATTGCTAGCGCGTCTCATCCGTTGCTTGGAACATGCAACTTCCTACATCTAAAAGTAAAATACAATTCTAGGTTTTAGATAAGTCAAAGTTGTAGTTTGGTCAAGTTGATAGGAAAAAGTGTTAATATTTACGTCCGTATAACTAAATTACTGCAAAATTATATTCAATAAGTTTGACTTTCTTGAAAATTGAAAGTTGTAGTTTTTTTTATTTTGGTGGAGGGAAATGGACTTTCATTTTGTGTATGTCTATGTAACACTCAGTGTTTTAGGGGCTCACATTTGATTTCTTTTCTTCACACCTTGTTTATCCGTCTGACACGCCGAGTCACGTAAGGGCTAAACCAACAGGACGATCGTTGGCCTCGCCTGAAAAGATGTGCTCCACGTAGATCCGTATAAATTGAGACAGTAGATTCTACAATGAAGACCACATACGCTATTTACTTTTCTATGACACTACTGCTATCTCTCTCTCTTCAAATGTCACTTTCAAGAAATTGCTTTTGCAGATATCAACCATTATGGTTCAACCTTCATTCTCCTTTCTAGTGAAGCTATAATGCTTTTTTCTGACAAGGCAATGAGCTCGCCGCTCTGAGAGACTGTGGAGCATACATCTTACTGTCTCTCTCTTCCGGATGGCATCCGAGCCTAGGTGTACTCGTAGAGATACTGTACATGCCGGTGCATTGGCAAGGCCTAAGGTCCCTGTTGCCCATGCGGTGACCTCCTTCTCCCTCCCTCCCTCCCTCCCCCTTTCCGGCCTCCCCTCCTCCCTCTTGGCCCCTCCTATGCCACCGGAATCCTAAGGGCTTGTTTGGTTGCATATCTGGGGCTAAGATGTCTGGACAAGTCCTTGCCTGAAGGTTTCCTGACACAGGCAATCGAATTTTCCTGCACTAATTGCATATTAAACTATTTTTTATTGCTAATGGTCATTTAATTAAGTCCGTAAAACAATGTTTACAATAATAAATTCAGTTTTCCTTTATATCTTTTCTCCACGGACAAGAGTACTGTACAGTGTATAAACTATCATGTACGTTTTATTTTATTTTTCTATTCTATCAACGGTCCGTTGAACTTTTTTTTACGTAAAACCATCATGTGTATAGTGTAATTATAATTATCTTTCTTATAATAGGTAGGGGATATATTGAATTTATTTGTAATTTTATATATTGTTAATTAAGAAAATATGTGGATGGTTTAATTTATTTATTGCCCATCCAGTAACCGTGTGTATTTAAATTATAGTATTATACTCTCTCCCTCCGTATCCTAATTAGATGATGTTTTAGACAGTGACACGGTCTCCCAAACACAACTTTGACCTATTATTTTTATAAAAATATTTATGGAATAATGATATATGTATACTTTTATGAAAGAAATTTTTAAGACAAATCTATACATATAATTTTCATATTTGGAATCTCAACAACTTAAAAGTTATTGATGATTTATATTCTCAATGTTTGACTCAAAATTTGTCCAAAACGTCATCTAATTATGATATGGAGGGAGTATCTTCTATTAGCTTTTCCAGGCACAGATTTCCAACCAAACACATCATCTCCTAACTTGCCTGGCGAGGTAGATTCTATCGTATTTCCAGGCAATATTTTTTGCCAGACAAGAGACAAGTAGTACAGGCTTCCATCCAAACAGGCCCTAAACATCGCCATCTCACCTATCTTGACTGCCTCTAAAAAAATTTGTTCTAAACCCAAATATTTTCTTGTGCATCAATGAAAAAAGGCTTTAGTACTTGGGTTCAAAGAAATTAGGATGATGCAAGCCGCCACTGTGGGGATCCAGGTGCAGTAGATCGATGAGGACAAGTTTGTTAAACGAAAATGGTTGAATAATTGTAACTATGTATTCCAATGAATAGTAACCGGTATTTACAAGGTCCGAAAGGACATGTCAGTTCGTCCAAAGGACATGTCGTTTCGTGTAAATGTGCCTCTACAGTGAATGGTCATTAGCAGTTGCTAATGACGAATATTAACTAATTGATCATATTATTATTTATCCTAAATAATCTCAACACTTCCCCTTGATCAATTGATCTTGTGTAGGCACCCCTTTCTTGTTCATTTGTAAATGTCTTGAAGCTTTGGAAAAACTCTCTGGGAAAAATCCAAAGTATATCGATATACCAGGCAAAACTCCTTAAAATCCCAGTGGGAAAAATAAGGAGAAAACCATGATATATGTGTTATAAACTAAGCTTTGGAAAACCCTATGGGAAAAACCAAAGTGTATCAATATACCAGGTAAAACTCTTTAAAACCACAGTGGGAAAAAATAAGGAGAAACCCATGATATATATGTATAATATCAATGTTAATAGACCCTTTAGGGATACCTAAAGACATAGTCTAAAAACAATTTGATCAAAGATCAATCTGTCATAAATATTATCTTTGTAAAACCTCTATGAGGAAAATAGATAATATGACATGTATTATGTGTTTCTATTACCTCATCAAAACTTTATGTGAGAAAACCAAAGGATAAAACTCATATAAAGAAAAAGAGTATAATATGAATTGGAGTAGGTTATATTTAAAGAGATTCTCCCCCTGATTCTTGCAAGTCTCTAAGTCTTCTCATACCAATACCGTCAACGCATTTACGAAATGCGGAGTATGGTAGAGATTTTGTGAATAAATCTGATAGATTATCACATGACTTAGTTTGCAAGATTTCAATTTCTCCATTCTTTTGGAGTTCATGGGGTAGAATAACTTTGGAATAATATGCTTAGTCATATTACTCTTAATATAACATGAGTAACACATGACGAATTATCCTCAAAGATAATCGTAGGTGTCTCAAGGTACAATGCATCTTATGTTCATATATCATCCGTCAAAAAACCCCTTTGGGGAAAATTGGATGATATGACATAACCTTATGTTGATATTGCCTCATTAAAAACTTTATATAAGAAACCACGAGGGAAAACTTATATAGAGAAAAGAGTGCAATATGATGTATGTAACAAGTTATTAATCAGAGAGACTCTCCCCTGATACTTGCAAATCTCAAAGTAAATTCATACCAATGTACTCAACACATGTTAAATGTGGAGTATGGTAGACTTTGTGAATATCTCTGTGAGATTATCACAATACTTTGTTTGCAAATGTTCATATGCCATATTATAAATGGAATAGAACCTTCTTAATACAAAAATATTGTATTAAGTATAACTTGTCTCCATCTAGACAACACAAGTTGCATTACCTTTATAGATAGTGACCGTTGATTCAATAGAATCAATACCACATAACTTCAGTATGTGATATATCATTCTGTCAAGCTATACACATTCATGTGAAAGCCTTGTAAATATAATATCAGAATGATTGGTGGAAATTACCGCAGATGTCTATTTAAAGACTACCACAAAGCGGTCTTTCCATATTCATGTAAAGCTTATCAATGATCTAGTATTTGGGGATCTTATATGTAACTAGAATCACTATATCCAACCGGATCATTGGTTCTTCCAAAAGACACCAAGATCACTTATAATATTAAGATATCAATAGATATTCTTAACTTTAATCCACCAACGTTTGGTAGGAGACGTGCTACTACTGGATAGCAAATCATTGCAAAATAATATCCAACTTGGAACTTTTACAAGATATATTAGCACGTCAATATGAGATAATGGACCACATGTCCCAAGACCTCATCTCAATCACTATGGTGTAAAACAATCTTCCTCTATTATGAGGTAGAACAACCATAGGATACCTTCATATTGAATCAGCCAATATGATATGGATATAGATAGCTTTTCTACGAAAACTTGAGGGAAGATGCTTGGATTATAAACACAAAATGAAATTTTGGTTTAGTCCGTATCTTCAATCTCAAACTCCGTCTTCAAATTACTACGTGCTATTAATATGTGTTTATTACCAATGATGTCAAAATTATTGACCATCATATAGTACTATGAAATCCAATCAAGGACTTCAAAATAAACACCCACGTGTAATCAATATTGTATCCCTTACTTTAAGGAATACACACAAAGTCAATTGTACCAAATTTGACTTATCTGTTTTAAGACAAATATTGACTTAAGCAATACACAATATGTGTTGCGATTTTATGTATGAGTGTTGGGTATGTGAACTCCTTCCCGGAAGCTTCACAATAACCAAATAGAGTGATCACAAAATATATGCAATCACTACATCTATCAACTAACAACTGCAAAGATAGATGCTTTTGTACTGCCAATTATAAGATAGTATCGGAAATTTACAATACTTACTATGGAGAATAACTTGCATTGATAATCAATGCTTGGGCTTTGCGTAAAACCCCTTGTGCTACTAGTCTTGCTTTAAACTCACCACCATAATGTTCTCAATCCATCCTTGGATGAAAACTCTTTTGTATCCCATAGTAAAGATACAATAAGGTGTTGGTATCATAGCCCAAAACACCTTCCTTTTGGTGAACAAGACTTTCTCTCTATATGTACTACAACAACTCAACAAGTTCCAGTAAGAGTGAGAAAATCACTCTGCCATGGTCTTATTTGCTGGATAACTTGGAATGGTGTATACAATTTATTCAGAGAAGTATGTGTCGACATATGTAGCCTTTTTATCAGATAATTCTCCAGTCTATCAAGACACAATGTACACTGAATGACTCATCGTGACTTCCGAAAACGAGAGTCAGGGCCTTCCGATATCCCAGCATCAGTATTTAGGTGCACCTCTGAGCTAGGGTTTGTGGATAAAATTTATCCACTGGGTAATAACCAATATTTACCCGCAAGGTGTCGCCAACCATAGGTTGACCTGCATTTACTTTCTTTAGAAGGAAACCTTCTATAGCTAGCGTGAATAATCCTGCTTTATGGCCATACTTCTCCCCCTCTTATTAATAATTGGGAGTTGAGTGGATTTACTTGGTACCTCCACTCTTTCTGACACATACTTTCAATAGATTAACAAATTTAAAAACACCTTAGTGATCAGTAAATGCATATGACAGTTTATTTGCAATATTATGCAAATCAACAATTCTTTGAACTAAACTTCAGTTTATTTAGTACGTGATCCCGAGCTTGAAATGCCTTAGGCATTCCAAATATCTTCCTGTCATTATATATAGTACTTCAAGTCTCCCCCTAATGCTTGGAAATGCTCATTATCAAATACAACCAGCGTACGGGTCGTAAATAGATCCTCCGTAAGAGGTTCTAGATACTTAGAAATTGACGGAGATTGAAATCTGGCGTTGATCCCCAGTTTTCTATGTGTGCCCATCAATGTATGCTCTGGTGGTGAGATTGATACGTATACAACGTAATCCAATCTTACGCAAATAGGAAATCTTTATGGATTCCCACGTACTAAATGCATATAGGGGATATGCAGTTAATCTCAAGTCAGGAGTGTGTAAATCTACCTGACCCCAACACGAAGTTGGAAAATACAATTTATTAGCAATGGCCCTAGTATTATCTTGATGTCATACTAATGGATTCCATTTATCCTTTTGGATATGTAATAACTAAACTTTTGTTATACCTAACAATCGTCATTGTAGGTATAAAAATTTAGTAGTGTTCAGGATAATGAGCTCACATGTGAGCCATTATTTACTAAATGTATGGTTGAGTGTGGATCCTTCACACACTCGATAGCACCTTATAGGTGTATCTTGACAACCATGAAATGCCTGAACTATCCATACAATCTTTGTATCGGACACACTCATATTCATTTGAATATGATCAAAAAATCCAAGACATACAAATATGATTTTAAGATAAGAGGATCTTAAAATCTATTTTCCTATAGCACTTATAGTATCCATACTTTAGGAAAAATGACCAATATATTTGCCAATAATTTTTCACTCATCCATATGATGACCAAGATGATGATTCCAAATCTAGAATACATCAATAGTGTGAAAAATTCTATACGCAACAAGTCGTATGGGTTTGTTGTATGCATAATACAACCAAAATGAGACTTATCTCATAACTGATATGTCATATCCAATGTTGTCCTTTTATGTTTCCATATGAAAATAAATTTGGATATATCTATAATTTGGTAAGATACGAGTGTAATTAGGACATAATTAAATATTCTCAATCGCTAACTCAGTATCTATAGGAACAATGATAGTGACAAAATAAGCCAAACTATCGTTGCATCGTATCATCGATGACCAAAAATATTTCCTCTTCTTGCTATAAGAACTAGGAATATTTTGTTTCCTTAATTATAGAGTTTGTGGTAAAAAATGTCCACTAGCCACATACCATTCCCATATTGGAATGGTTCCCATACAATCTATATATGACAAGAATTAAATGAAATTCTCGTCTACTATATAGAAGTCCATAAATATTGTCGAGTATCAAATACATCTATATGATACCCACAATAGTTATGCATTGACAACAAGTAAATTATATCAATGGACTATGAGATTATTACAATAGACCATGAGATAAAACAACGTTGATATCCATTGTCTATGTCGAATAGTGATGCAATCTAGAGCGAGTTCTTCAAACTCCTCTAAAGTGAGTATTCATAACATGAGACAACTCATTGATTTAATTAATTTACACCTGAGATAAATTAAAAATCACTATGGTGATGTTGAAATCTCAAATGCAAAATTTGGGGAATTCCATATCTTGACTCTTTGTTTCGGAGAGTTGGAGGTAGTCAACAAAATTGTAAACCTCACAACAACTAAAGGTAATCACAAGATGTGTACCTTACAAACAATCATTATTAATGTTGACACACACATTTTAGATAATCTCTATGTCCGAAACATAGAGTAGATCTCTAAGTAGTAGGCAAACAAATTGTTGCTATAGGCATGGTCTCTGGGCTGATATATTCATATGAATATCGCAGCCAATGTCTAAGACTCTACTACCTGTGTGGTCTTTAATAATGAATGATGG
Source organism: Microstegium vimineum (assembly GCA_022036555.1). Classification (NCBI taxonomy): domain Eukaryota; kingdom Viridiplantae; phylum Streptophyta; class Magnoliopsida; order Poales; family Poaceae; genus Microstegium; species Microstegium vimineum. Next base: position 7,870,725 of record CM039138.1, on the reverse strand, counting down.
TAGTCACCATAAAGGTGTACCATCCTGATATTACCAAAACACTTATTTGGGACAACATAATGTAGGTAGTCATCAAGTTTAAATAAACATGATGTAGACCTCTGAGTAATGGACGAATAATCGCTGCCATAGATACGGTCTCTAGGCCGAATAATTCAAGATGAATTAAGCGCAGCCAATGCCTAGGACTCCATCACTTGTGTTATGAACCCAGATATATCCAAGATATGAATATAATAATTTTGCAATATCCATCTTTAATTAAGAAATGCTTAATTAAGAGGATCAATCAGTATTAAATTGCAATATATCGACAAAGTACTGATGTACTATCGATAAAGTCATAGACTACAAATGAAAAACTTACTAAGCACAAAGTGCTATAGTTAGGTAGTGGCATAATTAATGCAAAATTCGTTAGGATCAAAGCAAAAACAACTTCCTATGTTAATAGCCATGATCCTACATGGACAACCATGGATTAATTAATTTACCGCATGGTAAATTAAAATCAACATGGTAATTGTTGTTGTATCAAATGCAATATTTTAAGGTGTATATCTTATCATAGTATTGGATTATTGTAGGTAATTATAAATTTGTGTGTACCTTACAATCAGATTCATCATAAATGTTGATAAACACAAGACAAGATAATCTCTATGTTAAAAACAAAGAGTAGATCTTTATATTAGGCAAATATATTGTTGCCTAAGCACAGTCTCTAGGCAAGATAATTCACAAGTGAATTAAATGCAGCCTTTGCTTAGGACTCTACTATCTTGTGTAATATCAAATTAATATGATAAACATAGCTATCCAAAACCTTTATTCTGGTTAAATACACAGTGTAGGTAGTCATCGAGTTTCAAAGAAACAAGATGTAGACCTCTCCGTAATAGGTGATTTGATCACTGCTATGGCACAGACTCTAGGCAGGATAATTCATAAAGAATTAAACGCAACCAATGCCATAGACTCTATTACTTTGTGTTCTTTAACCATAATAAACAAGATATGTATATTGCTTTGAGAATCTATAGTAATTAAAATTGTCTAATTCTATAGATGGCGTAGTTAAATTGCAACTAAGTCTACTCGTAAATTTAACTTGTATGTGGTGCAAAGAAAGTGTGGTTTGGGGCACCAACATACCCAATTCTATCATAAAATTCAAGTGTGACTATTATGTTAGTGCAAAACAGGGGGTTTTGGGTGCACTAACAAATCCCAAAATATAATTATAAAGTCACAAATGTAATGTGTATGTGGTGCTAAGGGGGATTGGGTGCACCACATATGATAGAAATACAAGATATTGCATAATAATAATATAAACAAACCACAATTGTATATACAATATCAATATCCAGTAGTGAGAGCAACAATAATTAATACAACAACTGATGTTGTTCCAGAATTAAACTAGCAAAACATATGCTAATTAACTAAAATTATTGCTGAAAAGAAATAATAAAAGATAGAATTTCAGGCTTGAGAATGCAATCGGTAACCAGCAAGCAAGGCATACAGCCCAACCAGCAGCCTAGCACGGCCCATGTACGATCAAGGGCTCGTGACTAGCAAGGCCACGGTCCAGGCGTGCGGCTCCAGCGAACAACCGCCGCTGCCGCCTTGTCCGCCGCTTGCCAACGCCTTGTGCTGCCGCCTGCTTGTGCCGTCGCCACCGCGCTGCTGTCGAGCAGGCCCTCCTTCACCTCCCCCTCTTCCTCTCATGGCAAATCGAGCCGAGGCCCTTTCAGCCATGGAGGCCGGCCGGCAGGGCGCGGCCCGCTCGTCCACGGCGAGCTCCGGCCTTGAAGGCCGTCGCTGCAAGCCGGGAGCGGCGCGGCAGCCCCCACCAGCTAGCTAGGCGAAACACCGAACAAAAATGCATGGCGGATGCTAGGCGAGCACGCATGGCCAAACACCGAACAAAAATGCGGATGCGGATGTGGACTGGAGGAGGCATGGCGTTTTGCACATGCGGACGCGGTCACGCGGCTGTGTCTGGGCTGGCGGGCGGCGCCTGTGGCGTGGAACACATGCGGGAGCGGAGGCGACGCCGAGCGCGCAGACGGTAGCGACGACGCGGTGGTTGTGCCCAAGCACGCGGACCATCATATTCAGATCGATCGGCCGCTGTGAAAGATGCTAGCTAGAGCCGTGTGGCACCCGATATGATCCAAAGGCGATGATCCCGGCTGATGACGACAGTCTTATTACTACTACTACTACTACTAACTGATGATCGATCTCGGAGTAGTGACGATGATGGTGCTCGGAGGCCGCGTGCTGTCCAACACCACTTTGCGTACCGGGCTCCAGACGATGACGCACAAAAAAAGCACGAGCAAACGTAAATGCAACACCACGATCTTATCTCATCTCATCTCATCTCAACGGAAGGGTCAGTACGCACGCTCACTGCTGACTGATCGACATTTGATCATGCACTAATTAATACGTAGTACTCTAGTCATGATCGATCTTCACTGCTTGAATGAAAAATATGAAAGCTCTTCTAAATTATCAGTACAAGCTAGGTTCATAATAAAAATACAGCAAAAACATGGAATAACTGGAGTACGTACTAGACGAAACGTGCAACTATTATATACTTAACTTCCGCTGTTCCAAAATTATAAGTCACTTCAAAAATCTAAAAGAGTTTAAGTATCTCAAGTTTAGCAAAGAAAATATAGAGAGAAAAAACTATAAAGATATATAACATCAAATAGGTATGCTATAAAAATATAATTGATGAAGATCTATGATACTTAGTTAGAATCGTAAATATTATTTATATAAATTTAGTTAAATTCAAAATACTTTGACTTTTAAGATTTTTAAAATAATATGTAATTTAAGACGGAGAGAATAGTATATATAGAGAAAAAGCGCGACAATGTACACCGGCCTCACATAAATAAAGTTAACAAACACACCAAATATACTTCTGGAAGCACTTTACACCTGAGATCAGATCAGATCATATTTTGTTTTGAGCAAGACTTTACACCTCAGGTACGGTTAACCGTAGCGTACTAGCGTTCCCGATCCTCCATCTTCGATCGCAGACGTTGCACATGGTGGGGATCGAGTAGGACTGTAGGAGTATGCGGGCATGGCGTACCTGCCAAACGGGCAGGCAGGTGATATGATGGAACTCGATCAGCAGAAGGCGCTGACACGAGGTGGACGACGACGGGCAACGGACATGTGGTGGGGTTGGTGCTGTGGGACACGAACACGACGAGGTAGCCGTCGCGTGAAGGAAATTTGTGTACACAGCACAGCCCACGCATGGCTCTGTACTCGGCGCGCGCTCTCTTCACTTTTTAGCACTTTCTAGTTTGCATTGCATGCATGGTGGCCAATGGACGGTCAAGGTAAACGGTCAGCTTTTGCGTGGCCTTTAGGGGCTGGAAGTTCTATCGCCTCTAGACTTCTTGTTTGGCTGGGATATGTGTTTGGTAAGTCCGTTAAATCCTTGCTTTGCCGGTCCATCTCGCTCCCCTCAAATCGGCTCTCGCGCACGAGCAAAAACTGACTGCTCAGTCACGCCGTTGTTTCAAGCCTGGCTGCAAAACTAAACAGAGAAAGCTAATCTCACCTTGCTTTAATTTGCTGGCTAGGACAAGGCGAGGCCTCTGGCCGGCCAAGTAGTGTACGTACACCACGGATCGATTACCCTACAAAACAAAATCGCTAGGAGCAGTACCGGCCGCGCATCTATCTCTTCTAAGCACCACGGATGGAGAAGGAAAGGAAGCCTAGTCAGGCATTGCATGCGCTGGGTTCGATCTCGCACGTGCATTTCTTCGTGAACCCACGGTACAAACTCCGTCTCATGTTCGTTATCGCGAAATCAACAGACTAGTAATATCCGGCCTTTTTGTTTTTTTGAAAAAAAATAAAGAGTTAAATACACCGTAGGTCCATTAACATTTGGTGGTATGTCATCTAGATCCATCAACTTTTAAATTTCAGTTTTGGACCCATTAACTTTTAGTGGTGTGTCATATAGATCTATCAACTTTCAAAATACATTTTTAGGTCATTAAAGTTTTAGCTGATTCATCGTAGGTCCATACTCCTTCGATTAGCGAATAGATCTGATGGTGTCTACCACCATGATACATAGGGGAAAAATGGAAATATAAAAGAAATAATATTATGCTATGAATATATATAAATAAATAAGTAACTTAAATAAAAAATAAGTCAATAAAGAATATCAAAACATGAGTGGAACAAAGAACATTAAAAAGGAAAACCCCACTAAATAAGGAAAAATACAAATGCTGAGGAGTGGAAGGGAAAATGGAATATAAAATGGAACGATGCATATGAAAGAACATAATAAAAGATATATTACATTTTACATATTTCTACTCCACGTTGGTCATTAGGCGTGTCATGTCGGATCTATTCGTTAATTAAAGAGGTACGGATCTATGGTGAACTAGTTAAAATGTTTATCGACACAAAAGTACAATTTAGATGTTGATGGACCTGTATGACATACCACTTAAAGTTAATGGACCCAAAAATACAATTTAAAAGTTAATGGACCCAGATGTCACACCACCAAAACTTAATAATTTAAAAATACAATTTGAAAATTGATAGACTTAGATGACACACCACCAAAATTAATGGACATATGGTGCATTTATAACTAAAAATAAACTACAGAGTACATATGCGCGCTCGCACAGCCACCGCGGCGGCGCTCCCTTCCGCACCAAGGTGGTCAATGATGCGGGAGCGCTTGCTAATTGGCACCTAGATGCAGTTACCGCATCGTTTATGTAGGACCAAAGCTTACAAGCAAAGGCACCGATTTACATGGTTTTTTTTTTGAACTCGATTTACATGATTAGTACATCTCACATATACTACTACTACTCTTACGAATGCAGATGACACGATTCGCTACCTTTTCCTTCTGCATGCCCAGCCCAGATTCAAGCGTCTTTGCTTATAAACAACAAATAAATCTCCTATATAGGTTTGCTCATGTGCCATTTCTGTACCGTGCCAGTCCAGGCTCAAGATACGGGCCGCACTATATGGAGCCCCATCTGAGTAGTTACTAGGCACAACAACATGGCCCATGCATTCATACCATTGCCGGCGAGACATATAATTTCCGTGTCATGCTGTGCTTCATGCATACTATGGGCTTCCTATTAAAGGCACTACAATTATTAATTATTATAAAATAAATATTACTACAGAAATCTTTACCGAGGTGGACGAAATTGGATTTCCGCGGCGGGCAAAGCAGCCTGCCTCCGCGGAAAGGTCACGGTAAATAGGAAGATCATGACGGCAGTCGCTCGTTGCCCGCCCTAGTTAATTGGTAGAAAAACAAAACAAAAAAACAAAAGCCCGCAACCCAGATCACTTTGGGCCAAGATCTAGGTCTCGCGCCGCCTGAGCTTGCGGACCTCTGCCACCTTGCACCGTCGGAGCTCGTAGACCTCCCTGGCGCAGCCGCCGTGGTGGCCGGGATCCGCCTCCTTGCACCGTGGATCCGGTCTTCCACTGGCCGTTGGTGCCATGCGCCGCCGCCAGAGCCATAGAGGAGGCACCGCCGTCAAAGCCGTGGGTGAGGAGGGCGTCGACACTGGATCCGTGGAGGATGAGGTCACCGCCACAAAATTTGTGGCGGAGGAGGGCGAAACCCCCAGATCCATGGTGGAGGTGTGCGCCGCCGCCGGATACGTGGAAGGGGAGGGCACCGCCATGAGATCAGTGGAGGAGGAAAGCGCAGATTTTTTTTTTTGCTTTGCGAGTGTCGTGTCTAACACTCGACAAAGAGGTCCATTTGCCGAGTGCTAAAGTTCAGCACTAGGCAAAGGCTAACGCCGGACGACGCCGGCTCAATTTTTTTTTGCTGAGGTCCCATCTTTACCGAGTGTCGGATGCTCGGCAAAGAAGAGATTTGCCGAGTGTCGGTCTTCAAAAATTTTTTTTGCCTAGAGTATAAGATGGAGGCCAATTTGTTTTTGTGCAGCAGCCCACTAACAGATTTTCATAGGCGCCTCAGCTGCTGCTGCTGCTACTGCTAGTAGCTTGCTGTAATGGGCCGCCAGCAAGCGCATACTGAGCCCATATCTGCTGTGGCTCTGTGTCTGATTGAGCAAGGCAATGCAGCAACGATCTTTGATGCTCCAGTGGTTATTGTATTTATATTTATTTATAGTTCTTGGTAGCGTGTCATGCTGGATGTGATGTGTAACCGAGTGTAGGATCACCTCAATTAATATATAGTACTCCCATGAAGAGATAGAGCGGCGGCACTTTAATAACACATACTGTATAAATAAACACTGACGACGTGCATATGGATGGAGCCCTGATCAATGGAGTATATATGCGTGCTTTTCGTAGCTGTACCATAGACAGCGCAATGCTTATGATGAATGATGCTAAATATACTTTGAGAATGAAGTGTCGCCGAAGTCGGGACCGATGGACCAGCAGAGTACACGATCGAAGCATGGCCAATGCCGAGCCTTGCTTCATGCATCAGTTGGTCGACAATGCAGCATGGCCTGCTGCCTGCCCCTCCGGCCTGGTTCTCGCTCGATCAGTATTCATTCATTCATTCGTGTAATCGCTAGCGCTGTCTGTCGTCGTCGAGTAGCGGATCGGTCGCTTTCATGCCATGAATATGTTTCTTCAATATGGCCGCCCGCCGTTGCACGCAACGCAAAATTAAGGATCGGCGCACTACACGGGGGGCCTGTTTCGCTGTGGACCGGCGGCCGGAGCTGCATGCCTGGCCCAAGCATCACTTCCACGCCTTTAGCTAAGATGGATGCTTGGCCAGACATGTTGGGTTGGCTCAGGGTCCCAACCAAACACGCCTCTAGCTAGCATCTAAAATCAAAATCAAAATTGAAATCCGAACCCGCTCCGAACATTATTTTAGTGAAAATCCACCCCGTAGCCGAAAAACCGTGCATCCAAAAACCCGAAATCATCGTTACAACAAATACGCCGCCGCCGCGACCCTGCCCGGCGGTTGCCATCCCTACCAGTGTTAAGAAGCGTCATTTCTTCAATCAGAGCTGCCAACCAACCAACCCACCTTTGGGATTGGGAGTATAAATCCGGTGCATGGGCGTCACGGAGCCCCCGTGCGTCAGCGGACGCGGATCAGGTGCACGCATCCTATTCCCATGCACCGCACATGCGCACCAGACGCGTGGGCATGGACGTCGTCGGACGCGGAGGGGGGCAGGCAGGGCTCCCGGCCCGTCCGGTCCGGCTCGGATGAGAATGCCACGCGCCTGCGCACCAGCACCCAGCACGGCAGCACCGCACCGATCGCCATTAATGATGGGACAGAGGGAACGCAGACATCCAACCGCCGTTTCTCCCATCCTTTCAATGCGACAACATCGGTCAATGAACTGGAAATAGGACACAACATTATTTTCTCATTTCAGTAGTGATAATATGAATGTTCATAATTTCAAAACTGGCTGGACTACTTCATTCATCGATACGTTCTTTTCATCGGTCCGGATATACAAAAAAAAGCATGTTGTTTGAAACAAAAAAACTTTTAACCTGTTATTGCTCTGCCTAACCCGTTTTAAGTGATTATCAGGTAATTACTTTCTTTTGCACAAGTATGTTTTTAGAGAACAACAGTACTTGTGCAAGATTCGACTTACTTGACCTTAAAACTCCATGCAAACTTCATATAAAAAAAAACTTCTTTTGCCACCATGATAATCCTTAGACCAGTCTCAATACAATATTTCACTGTACGCTTTACTAGTTGCATAAAACTTAATATGAAATGAGTTTCTCTCTCAATACATAGTTTCATTATATAGTTTCATTTGGTTACTAATGTCTCTTGGAGGTCCATGTTTTACGGACGGCGATTTTGAATTTCGTGGCGATCCAACGGGCGACCGCTCGCTGGAGGGGTCGTTTGCCGGCCTCGTCGGCGGCCGTGCTCCGTCCCCGTGGACGGCCTCGTCCCGCCGGCCGTGCCGGTCTCGACTCCCGCGGAATCGGATCGTTGCGCCGGGAATCTGATCCTCCTCGATCCCAACGTCGTCCCGCATCACGCCGACACTTCGGGATTGGAGACGGATCAACCTCGATCACGACACCGGCCTCCCCCACGGTGACACTCGTGATAACGACTCTCTTCTACCCTTTGCATTTCTTTCCCTGCTAGTTGGCCGCCGGGTTTCTTCTAGTTTTTTTTGCAGGACCTTCGCTGTGCTAATGGAGGATGCCTAGAGTCTCGCTAGCGCCTTCAATCCGTGAGGCGTTGCGAAGAATCATGGCAAATGAATCCACGAGGCTTGATCTTGAGTATGGAAGGCGCATGATGTCTAATTCTAATCTAGATATCATGCTTGCTTCTTCAACTCATCCATGTGAAGGCTCGGGAAAGTTTTGGGACTCTGAATCCGAATCAGAGGACGAGTACCTAGGGGAGGCCGAGACACTATCCTTATGTGTCACCCAATCGGGTATCCGGCAAGAGGAGGCTACCCAGGCTTCCACGAAGATCCCTCCTATGGCGGTGTTGGGTTCTCCCCCATCCCAAAAGAGAATCCAAGCACCTTGGAAGCGGATATGGAAGGGTCCTCTACCACAGCGGCGTATCACGCCGGCGAAGACGCTCGGAGATTTCATCTTGCCGCTCTTGCTCACCTCACAGATCAGCCTTTCGTCGAACGCTTGTGTCTTGAACTGCAGGTCAACCGAGGCGCATCCTGGACCGAACCAGGATGGGCTCAATGGAGCGGTTGGGCTCAACCACGTGAATCAATCAGCGACGGCCCAGGTCGAGTCTTCGCCCTGCCGCAACGACGGAAACACACCATCCCAAGGCGCCATTTTCGGGAACAGCGCACCAAACCGAAGACTCGTCTACCCTATTCTCTTCGACCACGCCGCCTCCACGCTGATCTACTCCACTGCCTCTCAGCCCGCCTCCTACCGCGACGTGCTCATGGCGGGTGGAGGAAGGTTTTGGGGACGCCCCAACCGGGGAGTCCAGGGTCGCAGCCGCGGCCAGCCATCAGCTGAAGGTCGCGATCAAGGAGGCCAAGGGCACGGACGTGGGAACCGAGGGGGGCCACCACCGGCAGGTGCTGCTGTGCGCGGTGGTGCTCCACCTGCTGGAGCTGCTGTGCGTGGTGGTGCTCCGCCTACTGGAGTTGCTGGATCAGCGGCTACACGGGGGCGTGGCCGTGGGGTTCCTAGATCTGAGATCGGCCAAGTCCCTAATCGTGAAGCCTCCTCGTCGGTGGATCGAGGGTTCGTTCTGAGGCAGTGGTGGCTGATATTCTTGAGGATAACACTGGGGTCATAGTAGAAGAACAAGGCAAGCAGAAGAGAAAGCGAAAAGAGCAAGTGAAGCTGGAGTGCACCATCTGTTGTGAGGAGCACTTCATAAACCAGTGGCCGTTGCTCCGTGGCCCTAAACCCACGGTGGCTTATTGTGGAGCTGGAAACGATGGGGCTGGTTTCTTCCAGATTCAGGCGGCGAGAAACAATCAAATTGTTGATCTGGCTTAGTCATCGGTGGCAACCCTCATCACAGTCGAGGTGGGCAAAGTCTCTGATCAACTGTTAAAGGCAGAACTGAGTAGGATCATCTCGGTTCGTTGGGAGTGGGTGATACAAGAACAAGGGCTGATTCTTATGTGGTCGCCTTCCCAAGCAAGGAAGAATTGGCTCGCATGATTGCAATTGAGACACTCACCACGAAGAATAAAGAAGGCATTGTCTCTTTCAAGGAATTTGTTGATGATGTCAAACCGATTAGAGTGTTAGATCAAGTTTGGGTCACAGTTACCGATGTGCCCCGAGTGCTTCGCTCTTTTCTTCAGTTGTGGGCAGTTGGGTCTATGATCGGAGCCCCACAAAAGGTCGATATGTTCCATCTTCGGTTGACTGGTCAAGTTTGGATCCTTGTTGCGGTACTGGATGTAAAGTGTATCCCTAAGATGGTGGATGTGTGTGTCGGTAGTAGCATCTACCGCGTCTTCTTCAAAGCTGATGGAGTTACACAGTGGTTAACGGTGATCCAAAAATTGATAACCTGCAAGGAGGTGGGGACAAGGATAATCTCGGGGATGACAGTGAGATGGAAGAGGTAGAGGATAGGAACCTTGCTAATCAAAAGGATAACAACACCTCTGACTCAGCTAAGGCTCCTCCACAGAGCACAACTCACCAGAAACTAGCATCTATGGTTGAAGCGGGGATCGACATGGCTTGTGACCAACTGTTTAAGGAGATCAGTGTCAAAGAAATGGTTGAGACTGTTGAAGAGGGTATTATGGAGTGCTACTCTCCCTTGACAGAAGAAGATGTGGCAGCGTAGAATGCATTGGTGGATCCCCCTAATAAAATCCACCCGTCTTCTGTTCTTAGCTTACCATGGCTGGATGCTCCGCATACTGTTGTTCAAACTGAATCAGATGAACTGCAGGGTAATGACATTGATCCGGTTGGGGGTCTGGTGGTTTCCGGCTCTACTCCACTTGACCGCCCACCCCTACGGCTGGGACAAGTCGACGGAAGCTCCTATCCGCTACCGACCTCTTCCCCGACAGGCAGACACACACCACCTACCGGGACGCCCTCTTCTGCAGCTATTGGCGGGGATGAGCAGTGGGACGGGGAGTCCCAAGCTGAGGGGAGCACCCCAGCAGGGGTACCACTTGCTAATCCATCCACTGATACTGAGGTGCTCAACATGAATGAGAACGGTGGGATCAAGGGGGCACAACCCGTCGAGGTGGAGGATGGGAGCATGGAGAAAATGCAGGCCGGTGTGGGGGGCGCCTCTCCATCAGAAGCCCTCCAAGCAGACTTGCCACCAAGCCCGACACCTGCTACTGCTCACGGTGGCGAGGGGAGCAGTACATCAGCAGCAGCACCTGATGCCGAACCGGCCGTGTCTGAAACAACAAATGAGGTACACATGTAGGTGGCTGCTGGGGCGGAGGAGATGGCCATCAACAAGCCACACCGAAGCACCAGAGCAGCAGCAAGGGCGAACGAACATACCCTGCAGAAAGCCGAACGGTTGATGGCAAAAAAGAACCTCGAAATTCCAGGTACTTCTTTCGCTAGTTTTTCGGATATGCAAGTTATTTCAAACCTTGGTAGGGTAGGCATCAACCTAGATTCGCAGACTGTAGTGATCATTAAAAATCTAGAGGTTGATACGTTAGTTCTCCGTGCTAACCAAAAGCATGGTGTTTCAAAAAGTCTTTCTGCTAACACCACTAGTGATGATGAAAGGGAAGAACATCTAGAAGCGGTTCTCAACCACGCATGTGGGGATCTAAAAGAGAACTTGCTGGATGCCGAGTATGATCAAATCCAAGATCTCTATCCGCTCCCTCGCAAGAAAAAAATACAATAATGCCAAAAATACTAGCAAAGGCAAACTTCCCAGGAAGCCAAAGACCCCTTCAAAAATCATTATAAAATGAAAGGGGTTTTCTGGAATAGCAGAGGTCTGGCAGACTTGACTAAACATAGATACCTGGCTGAATTAGTTAAGGAGGAGCAAATTAATTTTATAGCCCTCTCTGAAGCTGGAAGGAATTCTTTCCCGGACCATGTCCTCAAAAATCTTTGTGGTGGACTTGACTTCATTTGGCATTCTATGGCCCCTCATGGGAGATCAAGGGGCATGCTTTTGGGGGTCGATATGAATGTCTTTGACATTGGAGCCATTAGTGAGGGTGATTTTTATGGTAGTCTCACTCTTAGATGCAAATCAAATAATTTCAAGTTTGTGTTATATGCGGTGTACGGACCAGCACAGCTCCAAAATAAGAGTGCTTTCCTCGTCGAGCTAGCCAACACTTGCTCTAAAGAATCCCTCCCATATATAATAGGTGGGGATTTCAATATTATGAGATCGCCAGATGATAAGAGCTCAGGAGAATTCGACCCTAAATGGCCAAATCTTTTTAATGTTGTCATCGAATCTCTAGATTTAAAGGAGATAGTGATGTCTGTCCGCCAATATACTTGGGTAGGACCGGGGATAATCCGACTTTGGAGAAATTAGATAGAGTCCTAGTCAACACAGAATGGGAAATTCAATTCCCATTAACTTCGGTCGAACCTAGAGATAGGAATATATTTGACCACACACCTCTTGTGCTTTGCACAGGAGCTTCGACACACCAACCTCAAAACCATCCTTTCAAATTTGAGAGAGGATGGCTGTTAAGGGAAGGTTTCTATGAGATGGTTACCGATATTTGGCAATCTCAAGCTACAGGGTCAACTCCTCTTGAACGTTGGCAATCTAAGATCCGTAGACTAAGAGAACACTTAAGAGGATGGGCCCAACATACAGCAGGATCCTATAGAAAAGAAAAGAAGACCCTGTTAGCTATGCTTGAAAATATTGATAAGAGATCTGAGATTACTCCCCTTTCTGATCAAGAAATTAATCTCAAGCATTATTTAAAAGAGCGCTTAGTCTCTCTTTTGAGAGAAGAGGAGCTTAAATGGTATGAGAGAGCCAAAGTCAAAACCCTTTTGGAGGGTGATACTAACACTAGGTTCTTTCATCTGGTGGCTCATGGAAAACATCGCAAACAACATATTTATAAACTCGAAGATGATCAAGGAGTGGTCGTTGGCGATGATCGTCTAAAGAGCCATATTACTAGCTATTATAAAAACCTTTTTGGAACACCAGAATTTTCAGACATTACACTAGTGGAAGATGACAATTCAGATATTCCACAAGTATCCCCGGAGGAAAATGACATCCTCATTAGCCCTTTCACTGAATCCGAGGTGAAGGAAGTTGTTTTCCAAATGGAGCATAACAAAGCTCCAGGGCCTGATGGATTCCCGGCAGAATTCTATCAGGTTTTTGGGGGGTAATCAAGGATGATCTCCTACCTCTCTTTAATGAATTACACAGAGAGGCCCTTGATTTATATAGTCTGAATTTTGGGATTATAACTCTAATTCCAAAAATACAGAATGCTACCAAAATTCAACAATATAGACTAATTTGTGTACTCAATGTAAGTTTTAAAATATTTACAAAAGTGGGCACAAATAGATTGAATAAGGTAGAAAAAATAGTGGCGAATCCACTGCAGACCGCCTTCATGCCTGGAAGGAACATCATGGAAGGTGTTGTTATCCTACACGAAACCATCCATGAGTTGCACACCAAAAAAAAGATGGCATCATTCTCAAAATTGATTTTGAAAAGGCCTATGACAAGGTCAAGTGGTCTTTCTTACAACAAACCTTACGTATGAAAGGCTTCTCTTCCAAATGGTGTAGGTGGATCGAAAGTATGGTCACTGGAGGAAGTGTGGGCATCAAAGTCAACGATGACGTTGGCCCATATTTCCAAACCAAACGTGGACTAAGACAGGGAGATCCTATGTCACCTATCTTATTTAACATCATTGCAGACATGTTGTCTCTTCTAATTAATAGAGCAAAAAATGATGGTCAAATAAGAGGAGTCATCTCCCATCTTTTTGATGAGGGTCTTTCAATTCTTCAATATGCAGATGACACCGTTATCTTTATTGATCATGACCCAGAGCAAGCAAAGAATCTAAAACTTTTGCTATGTGCCTTTGAACATTTATCTGGGCTTAAGATCAATTTCCACAAGAGTGAAATTTTTTGCTATGGTGCAGCTAAAGAGATAGAGCCTTATTATACTACTCTCTTTGGCTGTAATGCTGGTGAATACCCTTTTAGATATTTAGGGATCCCAATGCACCATAGACAACTCCTAAATTCTGAATGGAGAAAAAATGAAGAAAGATTTCAACAAAAGCTCTCTTGCTGGAAAGCGAAGTATCTATCCTATGGGGGAAGACTTACCCTGCTTAATTCTGTCTTAAGCAGCCTGCCCATGTTTATGATGTCTTTCTTCGAGATTCCCAAGGGGGTTTTAAAGAATCTTGATCAGTTAAGGTCAAGGTTCTTCTAGCAAGGATCATCTGATAAACATAAATATAGACTTGCCCGTTGGAACATTTTGTGTCGGCCTAAGGACCAAGGGGTCTTGGTATTCTTAACTTAGAGTTACAAAACAAATGCCTACTTGCCAAATGGTTGGTTAATTTACTCAACACAGATGGCCTATGGTAGTCTTTGTTAAGGAATAAGTACCCGAGAACTAAATCACTATCTCAAGTGACTGCCAAACCGACGGACTCTCACTTTTGGAGAGGACTCATGCAGATCAAAGATGAGGTAATGGCTAATGGTTCCTTCCAGATCAAAGATGGAAACAGTACTAGGTTCTGGGATGATACATGGGTAGGTTTTAAGCCTCTAAAAGTTTTATATCCTGCTTTGTATAATATAGTGTGTGATCCCCACGCTACTGTGTCCAAAGTAATGGCTACAGGCACCCTTAACATCTCTTTTAGGAGGGCCTTGGTAGATAATAAACTTCTAGATTGGCTTAATCTAGTAGCAAGGATATCAAATGTCGAATTGGTGGAAGGCTCTGATTAGTTTAAATGAAATTTAACCAAATCCGGGTTATTTTATGTTCGCTCAATGTATCTACACTTCATGGATACACAACCACCCTTTCGACACAAAAAAATTTGGAAGATTAAAATTCCGCTAAAAATCAAGATCTTTCTCTGGTTTCTACAAAGAGGTGTCACATTAACAAAAGACAACTTTGCTAGGAAAAACTGGAAAGGGAGCCAAAAGTGTATCTACTGTAATAAGGATGAGACCATCCAACACTTATTCCTTGATTGCCCATGTGCAAAATTGATGTGAAGGATTATCTTCTTTGCTACTAGTTTGGACCAACCAAGATCTATAAGACATATGTTTGGTACCTGGCTTTGGAATCAACATAAGAAGGTCAAAGGTTTGATCTGGGTTGGGGTGGCTGCATTGTGCTGGGCAATTTGGCGTTGCCGGAATGATGTTATTTTTAACAAAATGAAAACTAACTCTATCTTGCAGGTTATTTTCAGGGGAGCGTATTGGTTACGTTTCTGGGCACAGCTGCAGCGTGAAGTGCAAGCCAAGGACACCCTCACTTTGATGAGCAAGAAATTAGAGATGATTATTTTAGAGATTTCAAATAGAGGTTGGAAGCAGCTATACCGTCTGTTGTAGGGTCCTAGTATTGGTTTAGATGTTTGGCCTTGCACTCGTTTTGTTTTCCTAAACTTTTGTAATAATTGGCTGTGTACCTCCAGTGGATGTAGAGGCCGGATATTGACATATCCTTTATCTAAAAAATCTAACGTCTCTTCCTTTTCTCTCTCATCTCCATCATATATTTTCTTTGCATGCATCCCATAAAACTAAGAAAGACTCTCAGTGGGGATTTTACACAGTTTCCAACGTTTTGGAAACAACGCTACATAGTGTCATCACCATGAAACATTTCCCCTCTCTCATCGTTTCATGCAAAAAGTGCAAATCTACTGATGTGAGACTCTATTTAACTAGTATATTTGTCCGTGCTAACGCTACGGGTTATATTAAATCCAAAGTTAATTCTATCAAATTTGATGTACTTCATTAAAGTTTAGTCAAAAGCATAATTCTGTGGATAAAAAAATTAGAGCAATGTTAGTTCAAAAGGCATAAGGCATAGATGTACTTTTATCAAAAAATTAAGAATTTAATCTCATTTTATAAAAAATCATATATGACAAAATTGCTAAAATAAATTATCCTCTCTCCCACGCAACTGTATCTTGGCGCCGCCAGATTGGGTCTCATCGTCCACTCCTTCTCCCTGCCGATCACGTCGTCGATGTTCGACACCGTCCTCGCCGGCCTCCGGTCACCAACCGTCGACTTCTTCTCGGCGTCGGTGTCGACAACGACGTCGAGCTCCGAGCAGAGCTGCTCCAGGTGTGCCACCGGGAGGGATGCGTTCCTCCTGGACTTGGACGTTGTGCCGCTCTTGGCCTGCACCTTCCAGAGGGGATCGTCCCCGGTGGCGTGGACGACGAGTAGCCTACGGTTGAGGGAGCCGATCTCCATCTCCTGGTGGAAGACGACGGCCTTGAGGAAAGCGAGTGTGTCCTCATCGTGCTAGGTCTGCTCCTCGGCCACCCGGTGGAACTGCTCCGCCTCTATATGCTCCGCTGCCTTCTCCGCCTGAAGGCGCACGATCATTGCCAGCGCCTCATTCGGCTCCTGACGCTACCGCCTGCCACTTCTCCTCCAGCTCCACGCGCAGCTTGTCAACGGCCTGTGCCTGCTGCCTCAGGGCCTCCCACAGCGCCGCCACATCGCCTTTTTCCTCAACTCCTCTAGCCATCGTCGATTCAGTTCTACAGCCACGGGATCTCTGAGTAGTAGTGTCTGGTTTCAATCAAGCGATTAACAGAGGGAAAAAAGGCACGCCCGGCTTCCTCCATGCTCAACCACGCCTGACCGTGAGCGAAGGAAGGAAAACACATGCCGCCACAACACCTGAGTCCCTCACGCTAAACTGGCGGCGTGGTTCTTTTTCCCTCACGCTAAACCGGCCGCGGGGCGAGTGAGATTTTTCTGCGAGGCACGTGAGTGTGATCGGCGTGTTTTTTTCGTGACGCGAGTGGGATCAACGTTTTTTTCGAGAGGCACGCGAGTAGGATTCGATTTTTCCGCGGGATCGACGTGTTTTTTTCGCGAGGCACGCGAGTGGGATTCGATCCTTGAAGTTTGTGCGTGGGTGGTGCGGGAGAAGGAGGGTGGGAGCCTGGTTGTGGGGTCAGAAAGTGAGATCCAGACTTCCTACTCTTTTAGAAGATTTTAATTATAGTAGAGAAGTTTGTGCGTGGGTGGTGCGGGAGAAGGAGGGTGGGAGCCTGGTTGTGGGCTCGGGAGGTGAGATCCAGGCTTCTCACTCTTTTAAAAGATTTCAATTATAATAGAGATGTGCATAAAACCCTACATGAAACCACATTGAGACCGGTCTTACTACATGTTACATGGGCATAGGGCCATTGTGTTCATGTCATGCAAGATTTGTTTTGCACAACAGGAGCCTGATTTTTGTCACGAAAACCAGACTAGCCGTGATAATTTATAAAAATATTTGTTTTTAATTTTGTGGACTTAATTTTTTTTCTTTGAGCTAGTACTTGCGGTGGTTCTTGAAAATAGGGGTAATCTTGCAGGGCTTCATTGCACATGAAAAAAAAAAGAGAGAGGAAGAGGACAGAGGAGGAGGAATCCCATGCTTCATAAATCCTTCTCCCATTCTGCTACCGTCGCGTCGTACAGCACCATTTGCATACAGATACATACAGGAGCTCTGCCGCAAGCAAAAAGCTTCGTCCACCTCTCAATCGAAGAAGGAAAGCATGGACCGCACCTACAAGGGCGGCATCAAGGCGTACTGGAAGCGCCGGGGCTACTACCGCATCGACGCGGCCGCCGCGCAGCGCCGCCCGCCGCTCCTCACCGCGGAGCTCGGAGGTGGCGTCGACCAGGCCCAGCCGCCGCCAGAGAATGGCTCCGGCCGGCGCCATCGCCGTCGCCGCGGGTGGCGCGTGCGCCGCGGCCAGCTGGGGCGGCGGCTGCTCTCCGCGCTGTCGCCGCGCCGGTGGCTCATGCGGCTCCGCGACGCGTACGTGTCCGCCATGCTGCGGCTGGCGTCCTCCCCCGCCGTCGGGTACGGCGCCGGCGCCGGGCCATACTGCGCCACGGCGACCCACGGGGCGGCCGTGCAGCTCAAGGAGTACGACGACAAGGTGCTGGTGGAGATCTACAGGTCCATCCTCGCGCGCGGCGGGCCTCTCCCCATCGCCGTCACGGCCAGCGACGGCGCCGGTGCGCCTGCCGCCGCCAATCTACGGCTACCGACGGCTGTTTGAGCTCGAGCGGAAGAAGAAACATGTACGGCTACCTTGTTTAGTTGCCAAAAACTTTTCAAGATTCTCAATCACATCGAATTTTTAAACGTATGTATGGAGTATTAAATATAAATTAAAAATAAAATATATTACACAGTTTTTCTGTAAATCTCGAGATAAATCTTTTGAATCTAGTTACTTTATGATTGGACAATAATTACCAAATAAAACCGAAAGTGCTACAGTTGTAAAATCCTAATTTTTTTTTTGAACTAAACAAAGCCTAGTATTCTTCTTGCTTACTTACTCTTTATGTCGCCACTTGTAATAAGCTCTAACTTTCCTGCGCCTCACAAGCATTTCTTCTTGGTAAACCACAACCACGGTTCCTGTGTTGTTCATTCACAATTCGATCATCAAGCCTTTTAATCTCATGGATTAGTAGCATGTTTGGCACCCAAAGTCTGGTGGTGCATATTTTGCACCGCGGACTGTCTAGTTTGTCTGCTATATTAGCGCAAAGTGCAACCGATAGTGAAAATGTTTGTACTAGTGATGATGAAGAACAAAATGTGGAGGTTATTAATTAGCATCTCTACTTTGTTATTAACCAAGCAAAATTGAGTAGTATTGCTCAGCCGTACACAAATACTCTACGGTCTAGTACTCCAAGACCTGATCTTGGCATAAATTTCGGTGCTCCTCAAGTACTGTACCAATAACTGTTGCAGTGTCTGGCAAAGATTTTCATAGATTTCAAGCATGAGCTTAAAACTTGCAATGTTTCTGGTAGGTACTGCTACATGTTGACGGTCGTCTGGCAATATTTTCTAGCCTGCACTGTACTAATGCCGCGCCCACGCTTTTAATAGCGATAAGACATCACTAACACAACTCATTCCCAATCTTCATCGTCATCATCCATCCTTTTTTTTTTGAAGGATCATCCTCCTAGTCCTAATCCTAACCCACACCGGCGTCCGTCGTGCCGAGCTGCGAGCTGGGTCGGGCGCGAGGGTGCCACGCCACGCCGCCCGATGGCTTCCTCGATGCGCCAGCTGGCCGGGGCAATCGCGCGGCGCACAAGGATACAGGCGGATCTGTGCTCTGGGATCGGGACACAGCGTTGGTGAGATTCAATTCAAGTCCTCCTGCCTGTTGCAACTTGTTGACCACCAGCATTATTTCCGGTACTCGATCAAACCTGGCACGCCGTCACAGGGGACAGCTAGCACGGCGTCGTGGATGCCAAGACGTGCTCCAGCGACATCCTCCCAGGCACGGAGGGACCCGGGCACCCCACCCCGGCCCATATGTCCTGAGCTAGCCAACGCCGGTTGGAAAACCATTCTGTGTGAGACGTGACTACGTGACAATCGAGGCAACAACAGTTGTCATCAACCGCACCACACGCGTTTCTCCGTAAAGTAAACGATAGCGACGCACAACATATTCATACTACTGTTTAGTCCCAAGGTTTAATAAGGTGGGTAGCTTGTTACAGTCTAGCATGTAAATTAGGGCCCTATTTTTTCATTTACATGTGGGTCCTATTTTTCCATTTACATGCTAACTAAAAAAAATAGAGACTCAAAATTGCATCCAACTCTAGCCCAACCCCCTATTCCCACCCCTCCAGCCCAAGAAGGCCGCCCGCACCAGCGTTCCGTCCGCGCGCCGCCTGCTCGCGGTCTTCCCCTTGCGCCGCCTCCTCTCCCCGCACTCGATCCGCCAGCTCCGGCGAGCCGGCCGCCGCCGCAGCCGCTTCCCGGCAACAAGCGCAGCCGTGGCCGGGAGAAGCGGTGACACCTGCTGCGTCCGGCGCCACCTCGTCCTCCTCTTCGATTGCGGTGGTCGCCAGCACCGCCGTCGCTGTCGCTGGTCCTTCGAGTTCGGCATCTTGGTAATCGAGTTCGGCATCAATCTGTAACCTTTTCTGCTGTTGTTTGCATCTGACTGAACCGGACCTGAACGCCGCCTTTTGCCTTGTTGTTCATGTGATCTCACAATTCAGAGAACACAAACTCTGTACTATTGCAACCTGTAACTATCAATATGTGAGAATTCGGGGTTCAGGCTATGTGTACGATAACCAGTAGCAAACTGTACATTCAGTGTTGCAGAGATGGAGGATTAGTATAATGGTTCTTCTGAACACCAAAATGCTATGTACATTTGGTCTGATCACAATAGAGCATAATACTTTGACAAAATCTCTGAAGTTTGGAACAGAACAAAACACATGATGAAAATCTATGAAGTTCAAAGCACATGCTGAAAATCTCTGAAGTTCAAAGCACATGTTGAACAAAGCAGAATGTAACAGCAGTTTCAGTTCAGACTTGAACTTGATTACAGCACAACAAAAATAAACAGGAAAGCTTGATCAACACTTTACAGCAACAACTTCATATGTAAAAAGGAGAAATCAGTTGACAGTAGTAGGATCATTACTCTTCATTAGTTCAGAGTTCAGTCTGAACTGAACTGAGCTGAAAAATTGACCTGTACTCAAAATTGGTAGTAGTAGGACCAGTATTTGAGGTGGCTTCTATCGGGTTGACTCGTCCTGGACCCGAAGAGGAAGAGATGCAATATATCGTTGGACGCTGAAGCACACTTTTGTAGTCGGAAACAACGGCAATTTACTTGCATGTATAGGAAGAGGAATGTATGTAGTATGTTATGTTATTATATATATATATATATATGTGTGTGTGTGTGTGTGTGTGTGTGTGTGTGTGTGTGTTTATGTACGGTACCAGAAAGACAGATCATTGGACCTTAATTATGAAAGGCAATATGCTGTGTTGGCAAGATCTTGAATGTAAGAGCTGTTGCTCGTGATCATTAGATCTTTTTGTCTTCAAATGCTCAAGCTTCAAGCACAGCTTGGGAACATGTTCTGGTATGTTTGCAGTGAGAGTCTTTGCCTTTGTTTGCCTCCTGCTGGCTACAGGAGAAAACCGGATCCATGATTCTTGAATGCTTTTAGAGTATGTAGCAAGCTGTGCACAATGCCAAACATATTTATTTCAAATAATAAGCCGTAACAATAACCAGATTCAATTTTAAATAACCAAACCACACCACAATACCAAACTTAATTTTGAAATGAATGCACTAAGAAACTCACTAGTGCACTGCGGAGAGCTGCACATGACAATTTCTTTTGGAGACTGGTTTCAGAACCAGCAGTGGCAATTCAGCATCGCTCCAAACTTCCAAAATGGAGTTCATGAACATGATAGCAATGTGCCGTTATGATATACTATATCAGTTTTTCTACTACATTTTGAGCAAATTTCAGGAGCACGAATTTGCGCAAGAGGAACAAAAAAAAAAAGGATCCTTTAAGCCAAGCCGGAGCTGCAACATACAAGAAGACAGAGTGAGACGAACGGCAAGAAACCTCGTGGACGGGTCACTTCTCAGATGTCGCGGGCGGCTTGTCGGCCTCCGCCGCCATTGCCTCCTGCCGCGCGCGTAGGATAGCGAGGACGTTGACGGCGGGGATCTGCAGGCATCCAAGGAGGTACTGGTAGGACTGCACCCTAGTAGGCATGGCCTCGAGCTGCGGGAAGTCGTCGGGCCCATAGAGTCGGCCTTCGTAGACGGCGCCGGTGAAGTCGTTGAGCTGAAGCTTCCACTCCTTCTGGAAGTCGTGGTAGGGTTTGAGCGCCGCGGGATCTCGTCGGAGCGCACGAAGAGCCACGCGCGCACGGCCTCAGCGCCTCCCACCGCGTGCCCGCCACGGCAGCCGCCATGTCCGAGTTCTTCGTCACCACCAGCCGCGCGGCGAAGGCGGCACGCGGGCGGCGGCGCGGCGCAGGCGGGCACGCGAGCGGTGGCGCGGCGCCTGGCGCGGCGCAGGCGGGACGCACGCTCGCTGCCTCTCTCGGCCGGGGGTGTGGAAAGTGGGATGGCCCCCACGGGACAGGGGGCTCCTACACCTGGAGACTGAGATTAAAATTTGAGGAGACATGTAAAATAGAAGCCCAAGTAGAGACTCCATTGGAGTTAAAATTTTATCCAAACTCCTATAATTTAGAGTAGGGACCCAAGTAGGGACTTGAGCTGGAGTTGCTCTTATAAAACCTTGGACTAAACAGCAGGATGAAACCTCTAATAATGTCGACCAAGACATATGACAAAATATTCAATGGTGATCCCAACTAAATGTAGGCGTTACGTGAGTTGTTCCCAACGAACATTGAGGTGAGTGCACGGAAGTAGCGCCGTCGTTCGGCAGCTAGGGCATAGGACTCCTAGCCGGTGTCACAATTTGGGTTGATCTTTGTTCAAGGTAATAGTGTAGCTTGCACAACACTAGTAAGTCCAAACGTTAAATACATCTTATTGATCCCTAGGACGCTCCTAGGACATGTTGTGTTCAACATTTTTTTATTTTGTATCTTAATATAAACACAGGTAAACCTTTTAATTTACATGTTTGAGAAAAAAAAATTCTTGAAAGGACAGCCTTCTTCCTAACAATAAACGTGAAACAAATAGTTAAACTTAAATAAAGTTTAAACAAGATTACCCAAACACTAAGAAAATGCCAATAATTGGACTCTACACATAACATAACTGTTGACATCAGAAGTGGCAAAAAGGTAAAAGACCGCAAGCGTATGGCTGTCAAGTGTAGCCTTCACCGGGAGTATTTCAAGTATCGTATTTTCCTCAAGGAACGAGAAGTGAATTAACTAGGAATAAGGTTATGTCCTATGATGAAACAAGGGAGACTATGATATTTGGGTTAAGAGGTTCGATATGACAAAGATATATAACAAAGTAAAGCTGGTTATACTGGCTTTATCAGCCCTTCTTTTGTAGGAGACGATGAGATAGATCAGTAAAAGGTAAAACTCCTACCGGACCGCGCCATCATGTTGTATTGAGGCCCCACCTTTTAAGAACTTATCTTACACACGTGGTGGGATACAAAGGCTAGATATGGCTGTCACCACCTACTAGCTACCACAAACAATTCGTGCGATAAGCAGTTTACAAAGACAAGATTAAGTTTAGACACCACGTCTACATTAATCTCACTACTTTAACCTTGGCCTAAGATTAAAGCACTCTACTCAGAACAAAGCGATGAACAAGCGCGAAAAGATGTATAACAGTTAAACCAGATTTATAATATTAAATGCTATAAAGAACTCAGAAGAATCACTTACAATTGCTGAACTTAGAAGAGATTCGCATCCACTGAGGTACAACTCCGGAGAAGATTCCCGACAGATCCGGGGCTTTCTCCATAAGACTTCCCTCACTCTCCTCCAACTAGCATAACACTATTTAAGAGCTCCTTTAAGCTACCAAGGAGTAATTTTTCTCCAATGAGTCATGAATGAGAGGGGAGCTCTAGGGGGTATTTATAGTAGAGGCGGAGTAGGGGCTACTCTGATGCCACGTCAGGGATCCAAGGAGCTTCAATCTTGAGCCTTTGGATCCACCGCCTTAGAACTGCCTCAGAACGGAGGGCTCTGATCTCCAACATGTGTTAAATGCATGGGAAAGTCGACAGGAGATCGGAGGGTAGTTTGGGTATCGGCCGACCCCCCTATGGAGTGTGGGCCCTGCCTCAGCCTTCTAGAAGATACCCCACTGGTCAGGGACCAAGTGGGAGGTGGTGGCCCCCATAGTGTATCGGCCGACCCCCAATAAGGGTCTAGGGCCCACCACCTCCCTCCAGAGGGTGGTCCCACTTGTCATGGAGTTCATTTGATCCTTCTAGGGTGTTTTGTCATGTTTGTTTCCTTGATGTAGGCCCATGAATCCATGTGAAGTGAATATTAGCCATTGGGAGAAAACACAAGTTGATACAAGGATGGAGGATCACTTGGGAGTGCTTCTCCTGGATCATGGCCAGAGTAGGAGGCTGGTGGGCCCATAGTGGTGTCGGCCGACCCACTATGTGGGTCCCACTAGCCCACTTTGCTCCATTTCTTCTAATTCTGCATCAAATACTTCATTGACATGTGGAACTTGTTATTTTATATAATATGCTTATGATATGCTTGTCTTTCTTCTATTCTGAGGTTGTTGACGATATTATGATGGTGACAAAATGGGTCATTCTTACCGTCAACAAGATCCCCCATGCTTCCCTCTTTGGTCGCCCTCGAGTAAAGAATAAAAGTAAACATAATTATGTTATTCAAAGTATAAAGCGAGCATAAAGATTTACTTAAGACATTTGCCATAACAATGGGATATATGGTATTGTCTAACATATATCCTTGAGTGGTTGAAAACTGGAATAGTTCTCAAGGCAAGGTCATCTTCCCAAATCATATTTTAGTACTTGGAGTTTTTGATAAGTTTTTAAAAGAAAGCACATAAGTCAACTTACTCCTCATAGTACTCTAGATCACTCACAAAGTGTATGATTCCTTACCAATGCATAACGTGAGATTGCCTTTTTTATGGTTTCATTGATCAACAACTTCGTCAATATGGTTTCATATCAAGATATTTTTCCCACTAGCATAAGAAAAAACAAGAGTTTTATCTTTATGACGCTTTTACCCTTAGAACGTCATAGATCATGTCACTTTTCAAATTTAGTTTCAGATGCTATCTTCTTGTATTTATTCAATATTAAAAGGGAAATAAACTAAGAAATTCATTTCATGAAGAAATGAAATTTTATTTTTATATTTATTTTTTAGGATGGAAATGAGTTAAACAAATAAAAACATAAAATAAAAGGGAAGGAGATGTGGCAAACCAGTCAGGGTTGATGAGGATGTTGCATGGATGCTGGTTGGTGGGCCTGGAGGTCCTTGGTGGTGTCGACCGACATCACTTCGGAGGCTTTTGGCCACTTCGGTCCCTGAAATAGACCCCTTACCTTCTGAATGTTCCTCTGCTCTGTCAGTTCTGCTTATTGGCTTCTAAGTGTATCGGTCGATACAGAAAAGTGGTCGTTGAAGCCCAAATTTTTCGTGGGACGTTTCATGACCATATACATCATGATTCAGTGGTCATTCTTGTCAAATGGTATGTTGGGGTGTCGACCGATAACCCCGATACTTGTTTCACTGCATACTGTAACACAAGACAGAGAGATATCAAATGCAGGGGTTCTGCTGGGGTGGGACACCGGCAGAACCAAATTTTTAACCCCAGCAGAACCAAATTTTTATTCAATTCAAATTTCACTCTAGGCACAAGTTACAATTGATGAAGGGAAATGATTAAAAACAACCTAAGTGCCTAATTATTAGATGGACTAGAAATCTATGGAGAAGGAGGAGCAACGAGATCCTCCCTCACAATTGCCTTGGCTAAGCGCTTGATTTTCGCACTAGTGCTAATGCGAAGATTATTAAAACTATCATCTAAATCTAAGCGCGCCATCCTCTCTTCTGCTGCCCTCTCCGCTAACTTAGTATTACTCTCCCTAAGTCTATCAACTATGCGCAAAAGCTTCTCCATATCGCTCTTCTCATCTTCCTCTTGGAATTGGCCTAGAGGGCCGGAGATGGATGGAGGGTTGCTGGTCTGCCGGACTATTTTGTGTGACGCCTCGGACTCAAGAGAGTCACGTGCCGTCCTCCTCTCCTCGAAGGCAAGGGGAGGGACAAGTACCTTTCCCATCCCCGGTCCACCATGGGCCCTTTGAAGGCGCATCCAGGTGGGTGTTGATGGAGAGTATGAGTTGGTGTAGTCTGTGCTTGTACCGCCGTCGGTGGTGGAGACGATGGCCTTCCCCTTTACCCCCAATTGGCCGGTGGTAGGCCTTTTGGGAGTTACAGGACGTGTAGCCGGTTTGTTGAGGTTCCGGCGAGGGGACATAGATCTGGCAATGCTCCGGGCCCTCTCTGAGGACCAGGAGGAGATCGGCCGACCCCCCAGGGGTTCCTGGTTGGACGGGTGGCGGCGCCATGGCTAGAGGAGCTATTTCGAGTACTTCGACGACCATGGCATCGACGTTGACAGGATTTGGGGCATTGGATGGGCTTTCATTGAAAGGAATGAGTGGAATTTTTGTGACGCTTCTTGGTGGAGCCATGGTGAGGATCAAGGGGGTGAGAATGAAGGCAAGGAGTGACAGAGTTTTTGCTGGTTGTGAAGAAGAACAAGGTGAGAGGAGGAAGAAGAAGGAGAGAGGGTTAAGAAGAGGGTTTCCAACGTTCATCGCCTCTGTTTTCGCTCGGATCACGATGGAAACCGAGGGGAACGTTGGTCCAACGTTCACGAACAACGGGCAAGTTGAACGGGTTCGAACCATGATCGGCCAATATGCTTTGGCATGGTCTGGTTCGACCGAGTCAGGTTTTTAGACTCCCACAGGTCATGTTATGCAGGCCGCGCAACGTCGGGCTGTTAGGCCTTTTTAAGCGATCGGCCAATACCCTTTTGGGGTCAAATGGGCCAAGATTTTTCGTGGGAGGTGACAAGGCTAAATCTAAGATAAATCTAAGGTCAAACATGAAAAAGGAACAGAAAATTTAAAACATGTGCATTTTAGTTCTAAGTTGGATTAAGAACAAAATCTACCATGTCAATTTCTTGTTCAGGTGATTCATGTTCATGGAAAACTTTAAGACGTTAGCCATTTACCTTAAAGATTTTGCCATCGTCGTCCTGGAGTGTGAGTGCTCCATGAGTTGCGGCATTGACGACGAGGTATGGCCCTTCCCATTTGCTTTTTAGCTTCCCGTGACCGAAGAGGTTGAATCTTGAGTTGAATAGTAAAACCTTATCCCCTGGGTTGAACTCCTTGATTTTGATTCTCTTATCATGCCATCTTTTTGTTCTCTCCTTGTATATATTGGCATTGTGATATGCTTTCTCTCTCCACTCTTCTAATTCGGAGATTTGCATTCTCCTGAATTTTCTAGTGCTGGCAGATCCATATTCCACTTCTTGATTGCCCAATGTGCTTTAAACTCCAATTCCACAGGCAAATGGCATGTCTTTCCGTATACAAGTTGGTATGGTGTTATACCAATTGGTGTCTTGTATGCGGTCCGATATGCCCAGAATGCCTCTAGTAACTTGTGTTTCCAAGTTGTACCCATCTCATCCACGATCTTCTGCATGATGTTCTTGATTTGTTTGTTGGATGTTTTTGCTTGATCACTTGTTTGAGGATGGTATGGAGTTGCAACATTGTGTCGAATTCCTTAATCTGTGAGGAACTGGTGGAAGCCTTTGTCAATGAAGTGAGATCCCCCGTCACTTATGACTAGCTTTGGGGTTCCAAATCTGGGGAATATCACTTCTTAGAACATTCTCTTTGAATTGGCTGAGTCTGCTTTGCAACAGGGTATTTCTTTTACCCACTTGGACACATAGTCCACCGCTACTAAGATGTACTCACACCCTTTCGATGGAGGAAAGGGTCCCATGTAGTCGATGCCCCATGCATCAAAGAGCTCGACTTGTAGATTGTTGGTGAGTGACATAACATCTCGGGCATTGATGTTCCCATGCTTCTGGTACCTTGCACATTTTCTTACGTAATATTGGGTATCCTTGTACATGGTTGGCTAGTAGAAACCACTCTGCCAAATCTTAGCATGAGTTCTGAATGCTCCATAGTGACTTCCGTATTCTGCTCCATGGTATATTTCCATAATCTTGATTGCCTCCTCCATAGGTACACATCTTCTTAGCAATCCGTCATTGCATACTCTATAGAGGTATGACTCATCCCAGAGATGCACTCGACTCTCCTGAATTAGTTTCTTCTTATTTGCCACTGGTGGGACATGGCCTGCAACCATAAAGTTGACTATATTTGCATACTAGGGGTTGGATTTTGTTACCTTGAGGAGTGTGTCATCTCTAAGGAAGTCGTTGATGGGCAAATTCTGTGCCTCTTTGAATTGCATTCTAGACAAATGGTCGACAACAAAATTTTCTACTCTCTTTTTATCTTTTATTTCAAGATCAAACTCTTGGAGTAGTAAGATCCATCTTATTAAGCGGGGTTTAGCATCTTTCTTAGTGAGCAAGTACTTTAGAGCAGCATGATCGGTATAAACAATCACTTTTGCTCCAACCAAGTAAGATCTAAACTTGTCTATAGCAAAAACCACGACCAAAAGTTCTTTTTCAGTTGTTGCATAATTTAGTTGTGGGCATGTTAAGGTTTTGCTAGCATATGAAATTGCATTATGGTTCTTATCTTTGGTTTGGCCTAAAACCGCACCAACAACATAGTCACTTACATCACACATTATTTCAAAGGGGAGCGTCCAATCAGGGGGTTGAATGATTGGAGCTGAGATAAGTACTTTCTTGAGATAGTAGAAAGAATCTAAGCACTCATCATTAAAGTCGAAGGTTGCATCTTTGGCTAGCAGGCTTGTTAAAGGATGTGCAATTTGAGAGAAATCTTGTATGAACCGTCTATAAAAGCCAGAGTGCCCAAGGAAGCTATGGATTCCCTTGACATTTGTGGGAGGTGGAAGTTGTTCTATGACTTCAATCTTAGCTCTATCCACTTCTATCCCACGTTCAGACACTCTATGTCCTAGCACTATGCCTTCGCGAACCATGAAGTGGCATTTCTCCCAGTTCAGGACTAAGTTTTTTCTTCACACCTCTATAAGACTCTGTCCAGGTTCTCAAGGCAATCATCGAAAGTCTTTCCATAGAAGGAGAAGTCATCCCTTGACATTCGTGAGAGGTGGAAGTTGTTCTATAACTACCGCCTCTGAGCTCAACACTTGCTCAACACAAGCCAAGAGACAAGCACACTCCTGCTTTCGTTGTATGGTTAGATGAATACACTCAACCTGAAATGGCTTTAAGTTGGTAATTCACTCATCATAAAATTGAACTACATGGTCATTTATCAACCACGTGTTTGCAAAAAGAGACCCCAACTAGTGTCTCACAACTGAAAACAACACTAATAAGTACATTTGTGATGCACATGAATTAAACGCATCGCTGATTAGTTGTTACTCATGTACAGGAACAAGACGCGTCACTAATAACAAGATATCAATGACTCTTCCAAAGAAAACACGTCACTAATAACAGAGGTGACGCGTATTACCCAGGCGCGTCACTGATATGTGGTCGTATTAGTGACTCTCTTCAACAAAATGCGTCACTGGTAAGAAAAGTGACATGTTTTTATGGACACGTCACTGATACAAAGATATATCGGTGACTCTTCTCAACAAAACGCATCACTGATCTCTTGGCCCGAGGATTCTAGATGCGTGCTGCCTAGCTAGGCCATATGAGCCATTCGCCTTCTCTATAGAACCAATCTCAATGTGTCTTTTGTCTTTCCTGTTTTATCTCTTTTATGCTGCCGCCACCGCTCTACTCTTCGTGAAACACTGACTAGTGGCATGCGTGCAGCTCCGGCCAGTGACAGCCCCCACACCATGGCACCTTCCAGTGGCTACCCCTACCCCAACACCTGCAACCCCAGCTAGCATCACCCTGCACCCTGACACCACTAGCTCTTGCAATCACCGCCACCATATGCATCTCCAACTCCTCTCATCGATGTTGCCCAAGTGCCCACCTTGGAACCTGCATCTTTGGCTGGTGCGCTGCCCACCTCGGTGCCTCCCCATCACACATGCCCTGGTCCCTATGGTAGTGCACCAACCGTGTCCTCTAGCACGCGGTATAGTCAGTCCAAAAGACATCCGCGTTCAAACGGTCACATTCGGCGAGGGTGATTTGCTCGTGCCAAATTCGATTGGCTGAATGTTGGAAGCACCGCAATTAGGAATCAACACAAGGTGATTATGGAGGCCATAAGTTGGGTTCTCTCCGCGCATGTCTAGTCTTGAGAATTTCTCTGTTTATATTAATTTAGATGTGTAGCCATGCCAAACACTTGTAGAGTGAGTGAGCATGAGTGCACGCTTGGTTTTCTCTGCACATGTATCATGCTAGAATGTGTGGCCACGCATACCAAATGCTTGTAGAGTGATAGAGTGAGCATGTGAGCATGCTTGGTTTTTGTAGTACTCTACTTGACATAACTTACATGTCTAGATGTTGCCTAGCCAGAGAGAGAGATTGAACATTTGTCTTCTCTAAAATCATAAAAGTCATAGCAGAGTAGTTCTGTTTATCATGTTTCTCTTCTTTAGAGTTTTGATTTCTGATCACTAAAGCAGTTGTGTTTATCATGTCAGCCCTATCCTTTTCTCTGTTCATGGTTGCAAGTTTCAGGACATGACAACAACATCTATTTAACATTTATCAATAGTAGCAACTATGTGGCATAGTTTTTATGTTTGCATTTTAGACTAGTTTCTACTGATTTTTTTCTCTTTAATGAAAAATAATTTTCTATTTACAATATTCAGCTTGTGTATTTGGTTCTAGCTAGTCGTTGTCTTCTTTGCCTATTAGTATTGTTGTCAAGTTTAGTTCATGCATTAGTTCAATTTCAGGGTCTCACTAAATTCACATAGTCCAGCTAAGCTCTACTTCAGTGCAACTTTTTTTGTCGTAGATCATCATCTAGTCGCCATTACCTTTGGAGTGTCACTTTGATGCAATAGTAAATTTACTTCTCAAGTAATTTATAGCTTTTTTTTGGAAGGACTAGTTGATTCATTTGTTTTCATACTTTTGTATATATGGAGGATCAGAGCTAGATGTCTCTTTGCAATCATACATGTGTTGAGTATTTAGATGTTGTGAAATCATTCATAGGCATTGTAGAGGTGGATATGTTGAATTAGCACAAGACAACTATGTGATGTCCATGCATTGATTGTAAGAATGAAAAGCATACTCAAATTCATTATCAGTCCATGCCCTCCTGATCATCCAAGGATTCATGAGTGACTAAAGATGTTGGCACAAGCATGGAGAAGGCATTAATGATCAAGACTTGCAAGCTGGTCGTATGGGCTAAGGATTCTCTGGTAACCTACCTCAGCATGATGTAATTCATGCTGCTAGTCAGGACAATGAGGAAGGACCCTTTTGCACCATGGATCTCATTGATGATAAGCTAGCAGATATTAGTGTCAATTATGTCCAAATGACAAACAACATCGAGGAAATTTGTTTGCTACTCTCAAGCAGAAGACTACACATCATTGGACTGACCGAAGCTTCGATGAATTACTAGATCTATTGGGGGACATGTTGCCGGAGAGGAATGAGTTACCCAAGACCACATATGAGGCCAAGAAGATTGTTTGCCCTATGGCATTGGAGGTTGAGAAAATCCATGCCTGTAAGAATGATTGCATCCTATTCCATGGCGATAACGCTAATCTAACCGAATGCCCTGAGTGCGGAACCTCTCTCAATACAAACGAAGAAATGATGGGGTGATCTCCTCAGAAGGTGGCTTGGTACTTTCCTATAATTCCCCGCATGAAGAGTTTGTTTGCAACTACCAATGACGTATAATTGTTGAATTGGCACAAGGAGGGACTATTCTGTAGTATGTGCAAAAGATCTTCACCAAATATACCAAGAAATACTATATAATGTTTGCCTATGTCAAGGGCCTCCACTCCAACCTCGGGAGGACCTTGGCTTCTCAGATTATAGCTGGAACTGGGTAAGGGTGGCGCCAGGGTTTTTGCCTGGCTGCCGATGAATATGTGAGATTGGAGATAGAATAGATGAGGGATTAGATTACTTATTCTTTTCTTAATTCAAGCATAAGCCGAGATTACATATATATATATAGGAGATTAGCCGGGCCGGCTAATCACCCTTTCATACTCTCCACTCACTTTCACACACTCACTAAATGAGACCCTTTCATACTTGAGTCTCTTTGGGTTCCTCCTGGCCGGTCAAGGCCTCATTAGGCTGGCCCTTGGCGCATTCCCTCCTGGGCTTCCGGCTGTACTGCGGTCCGCACACCCCCGCCTGGAGGAGCAGCTCGTCCTCGTCCTCGAGCTGGAAGCTTGGGTAGCGATCTTGGAACGAATCGAGGTCTTCCCAGGTGGCAGATGAAGCTGGTTCCCCCTACCATTGGATGAGCACTTAGCGGATGCCACGGGCTAGCCGAGTGCGCTCTGCACGTCCCGACACTGGTTGAGTTTCTCCATGGTGAAGGGGTGACAGAGCTGGAGGTGCCGTTGGGGGAGTGCCAATGAACTTCTTCAGCAGGCCGACGTAGAACACATCGTGGAGGCGTGCGCGCGGGGGCAACTCCAAATGGTAGGCGACGTCGTTGATCACGGCTGCGATGCGGTATGGCCCATAGAACCGCGACCGAAGCTTGCCTCGAGCAACACCTTGAAGTGAGGTCGGAGAGCGATGGCGGAGGCGAAGCGATGCCCAGTCCCTGATTTGGAACCGAACGTCGCGATGACCCTTGTCGCAGTAGCGCTTGTAGATCGCCTGCGCCAGTTCCAGCCATACGCAAGCGTCCTCCAGGAACTCGGCGCGTTCCGCTAGTGTGTGTGGCACTGCTGCCACGCGGGTCTCCCCTGGTTCATAAGATCGGATCGTTGGCAGATCACGACCATAAACCAGCCGGAACGACGTTGTTTTGAGGGCTGATTGATAGGCGGTGTTGTAGATGAATTTGGCCCAGGGCAGCCAGCGCACCCATTGCCGAGGCCGATCCCCAGTGAAACAGCAAAGATACATGATGATTATTTTGTTGGCGGCCTCGGTCTGGCCGTCCGACTGTGGGTGGAACGCCATGTTCATTCTCAGCTTGAACCCGGTGAGCCTCATGACTCATGAGCTCCTTCCAAAATAGCGATGTGAATACGGTGTCACGGTCGGAGACGATCGACTGGGGAACGCCATGGAGACGAACAATTTCGGCGAAGAAGCTCTAGGCCACTGTCTCGACTGAGTAAGGATGTTCTAGGTTAATGAAGTTGGCACACTTACTTAGGTGATCAAGAACTGTGAGGATGACCGACTTTCCCCCCACGCGAGGCAGAGCTTCCACGAAGTCGTTACCGATGTCAGCCCAAATTGCGGTAGGAACGGGCAATGGAAGCAGAAGTTCGACGGGGTGGAGATGTTCAGACTTATAGCGCTGGCATGTAGCACAGGCTTTGACGAAGTCCTAGACGACTTGTCGCAGGTTGGGAGAGTGAAAATCCCGGCGCAGGTGATGCATGGTTCGTTGGACGCCTTCGTGGGCATCCTCGTGTAATGTAGTGAGGAGCTCATGGAGAAGAGGGACGCCCGGAGGAATGTACAAGCGCCCTTGGAAGGCCACCATGCCATCGATGATCGACCAGGGTGCCGTTCGCTGGCCTGATGTAATCTCGTCGTGCAAAGCCAGCAGCGCGGGGTCCTCGGTGTGGCTTTGTCTGACACAATCGATGAAATCAAACCGGGGACCAGAGATCACCAGGATCGCGCCTTTGGCTGTGTCCCTCCTGGACAAGGCATCGACGACGATATTGGTGCTACCGTCCTTGTATTCGACCGTGAAATCAAAGCCCAGTAGCTTGCCGACCCAATGGTGTTGAGGAATGGTCGCCAGGCGCTGATCCAGCAGGAATTTCAAGCTGAAGTGATCCGTGTGGACCAAGAAGCGTTTCCCCAGAGGTAAGGCCGCCAATGGCGGATAGCCAAGACGAGGCCGATCAGTTCTCTTTCATAAGCGGCTAGGGACTGATGCTGTGGTGCCGCCGGTCGGCTGAAGAACGCCACAGGGTGGCCGGCCTGGAGCAGGAAGGCGCCGAATCTGTGGTTAGAGGCGTCGCATTCCACCACGAAGGGTTTCCCAAAATAGGGCATGGCCAACACAGGGGCGGAGGTGAGGGCGGGTTTGAGCTCCGAGAATGCGACGTTGGCGGCGTCTGACCACGTGAACTCGTCCTTCTTGAGTAGAGATGTGAGTGGCATGACGATGGCACCAAAATCTTTGACAAACTTGCGGTAGTACCCCGCAAGCCCCAGGAAGCCCTGACAACACGGGCCGAGCGTGGCTGAGGCCACCCGACAACTGCTTGCACCTTCTCTAGGTCCATAGCCATGCCGTTGGCAGAGATGATATGCCCCAAGTAGGAGATGGAGATGACACCAAAATCACACTTGGACTTCTTGACGAATAATTGGTGTTGGTGTAGAGCGTGAAGGACTGCACAAACATGTAGAAGGTGGGCGGCGAGGGAGTCGCTATAGATCAGTATGTCGTTGAAGAAGACGAGGAAGAAGCGACGAAGGAACGGCCACAGCTCGTCGTTCATCAGATCTTGAAAAGTGGCCGACGCATTGCAGAGGCTGAACGACAATATGAGGAACTCATAGAGTCTGTCATGCGTTCGGAACGCCGTCTTGACCACATCTGCCGGATTCATTCGGACTTGGTGGTAGCCCGAACGTAGATCAAGCTTAGTGAAGTACCTGGCACCATGAAGCTCGTCTAGGAGCTCGTCGACGACTGGGATTGGATAAGCGTCCTTGACTGTAATGGTGTTCAGAGCGCGGTAATCGACGCAAAAGCGCCAGGTGCTGTCTGCCTTCTTAACTAGTAACACCAGGGAGGAGAAAGCAGAGATGCTATGCTGAATGATACCTTGGGCTAGCATGACAGTGCATTGTCACTCCTTGGTAGACAGCACCGGTGTTGAGCCGGGGAGCAAGGTGATGTTGTGATCCCGGGAGCACGGGGGTGGCATTCCTGCTGGATCCTGGAAAATAGCCGCGAATTCGTCGAGCATCACCGGCAGAAAGTTGTCGGCATGGCAGGCACGAAGGGAGGGACCGGCGGTGCCCGCCACGCCAGACCAACACACCCGGTGGTCACCGTGCTAGAAAGATATGGTAAGGTTGCTGAAATCCCAAAGGATTGGCCCCAAGGCGGCTAGCCATTCGGTGCCCAGGATGACATCATAGCTGGCGAGAGGGAGGGCGAAGAAATTGGTGGTGAAGGATTCGCCGTCGATGAGAAAAGGAACTGCCCAGTACATGCCATGACACGACACTCGATCGCCGTTGTCCACGGTGACTTTCGTGGTGCCCCGTGGCTGGAGCTGGAGGGAGGTGCATGCGGCGGCCTCCTCGGAGATGAAGTTGTGAGTTGAACCTGAGTCGAGGAGAGCGAGCAAGGATACCCCGCTGTTGACGGTCCTTAAGTACCAATTTTAACCGTCAACTAAACATAAAAAAGGATCCATATGCAATTCCCATCTAGATATAGGGGGGTTTACTAATATAATTCCACAAGTTTTGGTGAATGTCTGTTTCTGCACGGGGTTATCAGGAAATACCAAGGAAAGGCTCACATGTCATGTTTACATAGAGATAATTATCAACCGCACAATTTTCTATACTCTAGAAGGTACCAGAAGACACGAGAACAAACGGGAGGCGAAACGGGCCCGGATCCAGGGCGCCCGCCCTAGTCCAGCAGCCAATCAGGCTCAACTTCTCGGGTCGTGCTCCACCGCCTTTGAGGATGAATATAAACCCTTCATATAGGTCGGTTTGATCCAACGACCCACGTTCAATTGAGGAGGCTATATAAGCAAGGACCCTGACCCCCTGAGGGTAGACCCCATTACCATAATTCATAGAGAGACCAAAAGCTAGGGTTTGGAGATGAGAGGTGTCCCTCCAATGGATATCCTCTCTTATCTAAACTAGAATAGATCTAGATAGTAGAGAGATGGAGAGAGAGAGGGAAGATTAGAGGAGATGCTGGCCTGTCGGTGCCTCCTCCGGTTGAACTTCGACATGATCAAGCTCTAATCAAGCTTGCTCCTGAGATCACTCTGGTAATCTACTTCTTATTTCATTGAGTAATTACTATTTCTGATTTGCAACTCTTTCGAGTACTTTAATCTATAGGACGTTATAGGTTAGAGGAGTAGTATAGGTGTTAGCGTGGTGCTTAGACCTAGATTACTTGTGAATGTCTCCTACATTCCGGACCCATGGTAGTAACGTGGAAAGTGACAGTTCCGTCGGTACCTTTGTATTCCACATCCCGTTTGTTTGACTCGCAAGGCTGGATACTATGGTTAAGCATCCTCTGTGGTGTCTCTTTTCACGTGGTAAGTCCCCAGATATAGATATATCTCCTTGAGATTAGAAGTAGAGAAGCCCTAGTTATCCTCTCTATTCTCCTATTATCGCCCCTACACTAGATTATTTTCCCTTACCTTTAACCTTGTTTTCACCTTATCTTGTTCTTACCATATACTTTATTTTCACCCACTTATCTTTTCTGGTTAAGTTAGAACGTAGTTGATTCTCCCGTTTCCCTGTTGATTCGATATTTAAAACCCGTCCCGGGTGAAAGCTA
This sequence comes from Microstegium vimineum, assembly GCA_022036555.1. Taxonomy (NCBI): domain Eukaryota; kingdom Viridiplantae; phylum Streptophyta; class Magnoliopsida; order Poales; family Poaceae; genus Microstegium; species Microstegium vimineum. The sequence continues at coordinate 7,834,665 of CM039138.1, read as the reverse complement.
CAACAGTATCCGTGCGCTTGCGGATTTATCTGTGTGCGTCTAAAATACTCAACAAGCTTTCTAGAGCCGTTGCCGGGGAAATGGTTGCTGAGTTAACTACGAACTAGCTTAATCATTTATTTTCTAAAATAAAAAAATCTATCTTTATCTTTCCTTATCTTTATCATTTTCCTCTATCCTTTACTTTTATTCTTCACCTCATCTCTGTTATTCTTTCTTCTTACCTTCTTCTTACCTATTCTCTTGTCTATCATGGAGGATAACATTCCTATCTATCAATATGGTAGACTCACGGGCACACACCTCAAACCACCAGAATCTTCAAAGCCTATCATGACATCTAGTTTTGAGATAAGCCCGAAGTACATAGAATTTCTTCAAAAACAACCTTTCTCGGGAGAAGATGAAGAAAACCCGTACACACACCTAGAAGAGTTTGGACGAGTCTGTGACCTCCTTCGCATAGAAGGTATGTCCGATGAGACCATTCAATGGAAGCTCTTTCCGTACTCCTTAATGGGAAGAGCTAAACATTGGTACAAACTCAACATAGGAAGTGTTCAAGGAGATTGGAAGGTGCTATCCAATAATTTCCTTAGAAAATATTTTCCAATCACCAAAGAGGTTGATCTTCGGAATGAGATTATTACTTTTAGACAACTAGAAGAAGAATCTCTCGACAAATCATGGGATCGCTTTATTGACCTTACTCTCACTGGCCCAAATCTTCGTATTCCATAACCTATTCTTCTACACCACTTTTTTATGGGCCTTAATAGGGAAGCTAAGGAATTCCTTAATATAGCCTCTAGAGGATCTTTGCTTTGCCTGTCTGCTAGTAAAGCAAGGAATTTGATTGAAATAATGAGTGGAAAGACTCCTTGCACTAGCATTCAGAAGCCAATCCCTGAGAAAGAAAAGGAATCAGTTCTTGGACAAGAGGAGGAGGTTTCGATAGCCAAATCACAACCATTCGAATCCCAAGATTTAGCTATTGATCCTAAACCATCAATACCCCAAAATTCTCCAAGGGAAGAAGAAATTCCAACCTTGGATCTTCTAGATGCTGATGGTTTAGACTTCTGGTTTCATAAGAGACCTTCAAGCGGAGATAATTCAAATTCTTGCAAGAAGGGTTCTATTAAAGAGTGTCCTGGTTCCTACTACAAAGAAGTAGAGAATGGCATGTCAAGTGATGCCATAGAAGGAGAGCTAAGCCATATAGAAAACTCTATCTTCTTCCCTACTATGTCCACAAATCATGAACCCATCTCTAAACCTATCCTTGACCTCGTAGATTCCTCTTATCCCTTTCCTTCCTAGTCTCATAATGATCCTAGAAATTCACCAAGACAACCAGAGCATAGGAGTCATGAAGACCACAAGGATGACCAAGAGATGCTACGACAATGGTTGGAATGTATAGAATGGATGGACAAGGAAGAAGCCTTAATGGATTCCAACCTTGGCCCAATTTCAAATGGTGAGCCTTTAACTCCCTTTGAAGATAAGATTCATCCATCTATGGAAGAGAACCTAGATGAGACCAATCCAGGTGAAATTCCGAACATTCAGATTGGAGATGAAGATGACATCAATGAGCATGGGATCTATCCCATAACCACTTCATTAACTCCATGCTCATATAAAACATCTCCCCAATTAGTTGGTCTCTACAATCTCACCACATTCGAGATCTCCAACCCCCTCTTCCTTTCTATTTATAAAAACTTTAAAAGGGCGGTTGTCGATGCATATGTCTATAATAAATATTGCAGATCTCGTTGAGTTGATCTTGATATAGGTACACATAGGTTGGTGTTGGAGGGGAAACCACTTCACCAACATAATAGTAATTTGATGGTTTTCCAAGGACAAGCTTAGCATCCTAATTTTTTTTTGAGACAAACAGGAGGGGAACACTCCTACTGAACTCATTTTTTATAAAGATATAAGTCTGTACAAAAAACAAAAAAAAGAAACTAAAACGGAAAGCTAAAAAGAAGAAAGCCAATCCCTAAGAAGAGGTTTCTTAGAGGATCTGCACCTAAGAATAGTCAAAGAAAGCTCCTCCTGAAGTAAGCTCTTCCAACGCCACAAAGATAGGGATTGACCATCAAAGATAATTCCATTTCTTGTAGTCCAGATACACCAAGCTGCCACAATAATGATCTCCATGAAAATAGACGGCTCACTGAAACAATTTTTCCCCTGAAGTAGTCTGTCTAGGATAGGCACAACAAGGTTCCAATTGATATGAAGTAGCCTCCAACACCAAGAGCTGAAAGAGCACTCAAAGAATAAGTGATCCATTGTTTCTTCAACATCGGCATTGCACATGACACAAGAATATGAAGACAGATGCATATTCTTCCTATTAAGCATGTTTCCGGTATTGAGACGGTCTAAAACAAGCAACCAAAAAAAGAATTTGTGTTTCCCACGACAACCACTTTTCCATAACCAAGAGAACTGCTGCACCTTAATGGACTGTCCTAATAGAGATTTGTATGCTTGTTTGCTTGTGAAAGAGATTCCCCACATATAGCTCCATTGATCCATTTGCTGATCAGTTGTGGGCAATGTTAAGAGTTTTTCTTCTAGAAGAAGAAGCTGCTGGGAAGCAATCAGAGAGAGGGGTAGGAAAAAATTCTGCTCCACATTTCTCTGAATGAAAGTAGACACTGAAATTCTGGGGTCTCTAGCAAATTTATATAGTTGTGGAAATTCAAGTTTAAGCAGCCCAAAGTTCCACACATCTTCCCAGATGCTAATTGTGTTACCTTGCCGTGCTGTACATGAAGCCATGCCTCTGAACTCAAGAGATAAACTCATCACATCCTCTTCCCAAGTGTGGCGGAATAGGTCCAGTATAAAAAGCTTGCCAAGTAAGATGCACCCAAGGAGTATCCATCTGATTATAGAATTTATCTGCAAACTTCAGAAGAAGTGCTTTATTTTGAACCTTAAGATTAAGGATTCCCATACCTCCTTCATCTTTAGCCCTACAGGCAGCAGTCCAAGCCACCAGACACTTCCCTTGCTTGTGCAAATCTTTCCTATCCCAAAGGCAATTTTTCCTAAAGCTATCAATTTGTTTGATTACTGACTTGGGGAACTTGATTGAGCTCAACCAGTACATTGGAAGAGAAGATAGCAAGGAATTCACCAAAATTAGTCGGCCATGGTAAGACAGCAAGCTAACAATTCCTGCTAGGCGTCTCTCAATTCTACACACCAAAGGCAAAAATTCAGTGACAACAGGCCGAGTAGTTCCCAATGGCAACCCCAAGTATGTGAAAGGAAGAGAGCCCACGGAGCAGTCAAAGGTATTTGCCAAGTGATTTGCTTTGTCCTCATCCAAATTAATAGGTATCAAAGATGACTTAGCAAAGTTTATTCTCAATCCTGTAGAGTCAGCAAAGGATCTCAGAATTCCCTTAAGAAAGAACAATTCCCTAGCATCGGCCTTCATGAATAATAAAGTATCATCAGCATATTGTACTATTGGATAATCACCACCAAATCTAGAGCCCAAAGGATGGGAAAGAAAACCCCTATGTGTAGCAGAATTTATAATACTCTGGAGAAGATCAGCAACTAGCACAAATAAAAGGGGGGAGAGTGGGTCCCCTTGCCTAACCCCCCTCTTGCAAGGAAATCTTTTTCCAGGAATACCATTTAGGAGTATTGATGATGTACCCGATGATAAAATCTCAGCAATCCACCCAATCCATCTCTGGGAAAACCCCTTATGCTGCAACATATCAAGGATTACTTGGTGCTCTCCTTTGTCAAAAGCCTTCTCAAAATCCAATTTGAGGATGATTAGTTATTTTTTAGACTGATGACAAATATGCAAGAATTGAAAAGCCCAAGCCATGCAATCTTGTATGGTTCTACCTTTTATAAATCCGTACTGGTTGGTGTGCACAATCTTGGTCATAACAACCTGTAACCTATTGGCTAGAGTTTTTGTGAAAAGCTTGACTGAACAATTGAGGAGAGAAATGGGCCTATAATCATTTATAGTCTCTGGATCTTGCTTCTTAGGAATGAGAGTGATAAAGGAGCTGTTTATGGACTGCAAGAGGACTGTCCCCTGGTAGAAAGAGTCGCAAAGCCTTCTAAAATCTGGGCCAATAATATGCCAACATCTTTTATAAAATAGGCCATTAAAACCATCTGGTCCAGGAGCATGATCAAGAGGAATAGCACTAACAGCAGACTGAATTTCCTCATCCGAAAAAACATTGTCCAGAATTGGCAAGTCCACTCGTTGAATGAGCGAATTCAAATCATAAGTGATAGTAGTGAACTCTGAGCAACCCAATCTCTCTTTGAAAGAAGTGTACAAAAAACCAGCCTTAAGGTCATGCTCAGTAATCATAGTTGAGTCATCCACCTTCAGAGAAGCAATGAAATTTCTTCTGTAGCTTCTAGTAGCTAGAGCATGAAATTTTTTTGTATTTTCATCACCCAAAGTTACCCATCTTGCAGTACTGCGCTGCTTCCAAAAAACTCTCTTAGCTTCCAACAAAAATAGAATATGATTGCGGACCAAAGATCTGAAATTTGCCTCAATAATACTAAGAGGTCTTTGCTCCTCTAATCCTTCTAACAGAGCCAAAACCCAGCTGCAATTATCAAGAAGTTGACCCAAATTTGAGATTTTTTTGCTCCACTTCTTAAGCCCTTGTCTTACGAACTGTACCTTTGATGTGAAACATTTTGCTGGCTGTAGGAAAAAAGGAGCCATGCTCCAAAGTCGACTGACAGTAGGCAAAAAAGAGGCAAAACTCCACCAATAATTTTCAAAGCGAAAAATTTGAGCTTTGGGGATACCATTTTTAATCTGCATTACAAATGGTGAGTGATCTGAAATTGGCCGGGAAAGAACCTGGATCACACTACTGGGGAACTCGAGAAGCCAATCAGCTGTGCAAAACACCCAGTCAAGTTTAACTAGAAGAGGAGTATCTTGCATGTTACTCCAAGTGAAGGACCTGCCATTAAATGGTAAATCAACCCAACCACAGTGACTGATAAGATCATTAAACATCATCATCTCTGAAACACAACCACCGGGCCTATTTCTGTTGTCAACGGTACGAAATAAATTGAAATCTCCTAAGAGGATCCAATTTTGATAAACAGTAACATCCAGTTCACTGAACCAATTAATGAAAGCTGGCTTATCAGTACTATGTGAAGGCCCATAGATGTTAGACAAGAAGAAAACTTTCTGTGATAGACGGCAAGTGAATTTCAAAGTGAGGACAGAAGCAGTCGAGTGGACAATTTCACCAGAAAACAAGGTGTCTGACCAAACTGTAAGGAGGCCGCCTGAAGCTCCAATAGAAGGCTGAAAAGCAAAATGAGAAAGGGCACGGGGGCAGAACTTGACAATGTATCTGGAGTCAAAATTCTCCCTTTTAGTTTCCTGGACGCAAAGAATATTACATGCACTTTCTAAGATTTTTGCTCGAATGCAGTCATGCTTTTCTTGCGAGTTAATGCCCCTTACATTCCAAGAGAGGAAATTCCAGTTTCTGCACGTCATTGGAAACATGAAAAAAGAAAGCAAAAGACTGAACAACCAAAGGTTGCAGTCAATAGCATGCTCAACACATAAAAAACTTGGAAATTGATTAACCCAAAGAGCACACCGTGTTCGACACATAGTTGGAACACAAATAAAAAGTACTCTAAAGCAAGCTGAAGCAAAAGAAAGGCCATGCAAGGCCGCTTAATTATTGAGATGCTGCCACGCAGGGTCAGCAGTACAGAGCAAACTGAAACTCGAAAGACATGATTAAGACTAAGCTTCATCATCACTGGTAGTAGGAGAAGCATTCAGGGCAGCAGAGCTGAGATCCGCAGGATCCATCTGCAAAAACTGAGCACCAATTTCCTGGACTAACTGTAGAGGGAGTTCTGGTGGCGGAGCAGCAGTGCCAGAGATCACTGAGGCCCGAAAAGTAGCTGCAGCTTCTGCAGCCTCCTTAGTGCGGAAGCCAGCCAGCTCTGGATTGAGTCGCGGGCTACGACGGAGGAGCTTCACATCCAGAGGGCTTACGGCAACGTCGACGTGGAGTCAGGTTACCACATGGAGTCTGGTTACCTGGCAGATCAATCTCAACAACATCATCATCGGACTGCTGCAGGGTAGCGTCATCTGCTGGATCAACTGACATAGGAGCAGGCATAGGAACTTCGGGCGCAGAAGCTTCATCAATCACAGTAATCACACAAGTACTTTTGACCTTTGGCTCAGTGACAAGATGGATGATGAACCTCTGCATCAGTGCATGTCCTTCTCTCTGAGCCATGAATGTATCAAAATATGCACCAAGAAACTGAGTTGCTGCAGGATTCAGGATAGACAGAGCTCGTGGGATATCTGCAACACAATTGAAGTAGTCCTGAAATGCTGCTTCTCTCAAATCACACAAAGCCCAGTCATGCAGTAACTGGGGAAGCACCGCTTCAGTGGAATCACCATCAGAAGAGCCAAACTGAGCATCAGGTAACACAACATCATCCAATCCCGGCAACAGGGAAGGGCCGAGCAAACTGACTGAAGCAGGATCAAGCCTGCCAATTGGAGCCATAGAAGACATCTGAGCAACTAAACCGCTTGCAGATAACAGGGAGGGAGGCATCGGATCTTCAAGGATTGGCTGAAAGGAAATTTCAGCATCCTGTCTTGCTGCGTTTTGATTCTCAGCCATCTCAGCAGCAGATGCAGCATCCTCCTG
>CM039138.1:7772661-7827804 GCA_022036555.1 Microstegium vimineum | reverse complement strand
TCTAGAGAACCTCAGCGTAGACTGAATAACGCGATGAGGGAAGTAGTGAAGAAGGAAGTTGTTGACACAAAAAGTGTCAGGATCTGCGAACACCTCGGGCTTATACCCGAAATTCGATATCCGGAGGTGTGCCAGTCGATTTGACCAGTTAATCGACAAGGACGATAACTAGAACAAGATCCAATCCAGGCAACGACGATGTGCCCGGATGCTGGGATTGAGGCTTGATCAGGATAACTAGAGCAGAGCTGAACGAGGCAACAGTGATGCGCCCGGATGCCAAAGCTCAGAGGTACTCCCACGCGGAACTTGCAAGGATTTGACGGAGATCAAGGTGATGCAGCCCGTCGAAGCTTAAAGAACTCGTTGATAAGCTATAACTAATGCAATAAAGGGTAAATTGCGATAAAAAGTAGAATAAGAATAAAATTGGTTTGTTTGATATTGGATTGATTGTCATACACGTAGCCCTCGGGCACATATTTATACTCCCGCATGGAGAGTTGTACAAAGACACGACTCGTATCCTTCCTAAAACAAACTCCTAACTTTAAGGAAACTGACTCGCGCAGGAGTCGGATCTAAAACAATAATATTATTTTCCTAAACAAACACACCTATTTAAAAGGAAAACAAATGACTCATGCAAGAGTCGGACTCAAACTGCTATAATAATACTGGCATAAAATCACCAGTTTCCTTATGTCTTTCCTTCGATGGAAACTTTCCATCGGCAGATCCCTTCAATCCGCGACTTCCTTCTTCGGCCACCTGTAGTCTTCTGCTGACACTAAGTGCTAAGTCATGCCCATCGGCATCGGCAACACTTCCCGATCGGCAATCGGCAACATCCCCTCATCGGCAATCGGTACATTTCCTCATCGGCAATCGGCAATACCTCCTCATCGGCAATCGGCAATGTCTCCTTATCGGCAATCGGCAATAGCAACTTCACAGTCCAGGCGACCTAACTTCACCAATTAACCTTATCGACAAGAACCATCCATCCTTCATTGGCAACACACTTAGTCTTCTCGCAGTATATCCCCATCGGCAATACTGGCTCATGATTTCCCGATGCCGATGGAGAACGGCTGCTGACCAATCAAGCCTTAGCTTATTTGACACGTGCTGAAAAACGTATCAACACATGCCCCCCAGTTTCAGAGCGTATAATACTTTACGTGCCGAAATTCTCTCTACTATAGCCGTTGCTGTAGCCGTTACCTTCGAGATAAATGCACAGTTTCCTCGATCCCCGCGCGCGGAACCGCAATTTAATAATAAAATCCCTCGATTGTAGCACAAACAGTTGCAAATTCCCTCGATCATCGCGCGTATCTACTGCGGGCCTCTCCACATTCCTGCAGTGTGAACCGAGACCCCAAAATACCCCTAAGTAAGCTTATAAAAGTTACCGGGATCCACACTACTTTTTACCCCGAGGCCATTTTCACTTCACCTCCTTTGCCTTCATCTTCAACCTCTAGCCGCGCCTCCGAAGAGCACCTGTTCGAGCCCGAGCAACGGTCGTATCTGCAATCCAAGGACGAACTGCAAGCACTCCTTCAGCTCCAATGGCGATCCAAGTCGACATCCCCATGGTAAAGTCTTCTTCTCTTCCTAATCCAACCTCCTGCTGGTTCTTTCCCGCACGAATCTAGAATCATCCCTGTTCCTTTTCTGATTCTTTCCTTTCTTTTCTTCGAACCCTAGGAACTGTATAACAAGGTAGTGATCCCCCTCGCCCAATCCAACTTCAGCTGCCTAGGCCCCATGGGCAATCCGGATCCCACCTTCATAATCAACGCAGAAACCAACCAGATTCCATTTAGATCTAAGTGTTTCGGTTTAGGACTGTGGAAGGATGCTTTTCGGTCATGGCCCAAGCCTACCAAGGGGTGGAAGAACTGGTACAGCAAGTCTACTGGCAAGAGCACAACTTGGACCAATGCATCAGGCTCTCCATTGCCGATATGGAGAAGAACGAGAACATGCTGATGGCTGCCTCCTATTTCTGGTCGGACACCATGAATGCTTTCCTTTTTCGACACGGACCAGCCACCCCGACGCTTGCCGATGTCCACATGTTGACCGACTTGGATGTCTCTTCTGCCGATACCTTCACCTTATTCAATAGGAAAGCTGAGTACAAAGTGAATACTCGGAACATCGGCGGCTGGACAGGCTACATTCACGAGTACCAGAAGACAGGATCGGTAAACCAGAGGGAGCATGCCACTTTCCTGAATATGTGGTTAGAAAAATTCATCTTCTGCGGCAGGGCAGTTGGACCCACTACTATGCACCTTCCAGCAGCTGAACTCCTTGCTGATGGGACAAGACTCCCTCTCGGCCGATACCTTCTTGGATCAGTGTACCGCCTGCTACATCAAGTATCCAAGAAGCTGTTATTAGGTGAGCCCATCGACAACCTCGGAGGCCCCTGCTGGTTTATAAACATGTGGTTGAATGCACACATGTACAAAACTCTCCAGTTTGACTTGTTTGCTCAGCAATTCCCAAGAGACATATCAGAAAATCACCAATACAGAGATGATGAATCGGCAACTCACCCTCCACTCAATTTTGGAGAGGCCATCATAGTGTTGCCAGGAACCGATGCCGATGCAGAGCAATTCGGCATGTTTTTTCAGAGGTTTTATAATGGAATTCCTGCCACAGAATGACTCTGGTGGCCATATGTCGACGAAGACAACCAATTCCCACTGCTATTCAATCTTACCGATGGAAATGTGCCTGAGAATCAAACAATCATGAAGGCCAGTATTGTTCCCCGTGCTATTCCAGTGAACATCTTTGGATCTGGGAAAAACACCCCTCCATCGTTTGAATTTTACTACCCATCGGCAGCGGCGAGACAACTGGCATTTGGCCAACTGCCGATTAAGCTCTGCTACTCTAAAGTGGTGAAGCCCAGGCAGACAATCTCCAGTGCTCTAGACTGGAACAAGGTCGTCAACCTTCCTTCCAGCGCCGATGTGTCAGACATCGACCTGTCTTCCTGGTCACCAACCTCCTTCATCATAAATGAGTACAAGTCTTGGTGGCAAGAATGGAGGTGTCAATTGTTTGCCAAGTCATCGCACTACTATCGAAATATAATTGACGTTAATCACGTCATTCCCGATGATGCGGTAAGTTTATCATTCCGATGCATTCTTCATTACTTTACTCCCACCATCGGCATCTGACCCTTTTATACTCAACAGGTTGACGACCCGATTCCCCCGATGAGCAGGAGTGGCAAGCCCTTCAATCTTCGGATGATGAGTCCCGCATCACTCATCGGCAACAAAGGCCCCACGTTAGCTGCCTTCACTCCTCAAGAGGTACCTGCACCGACACCTGCAAAAGCCAAGGCTACATCGGCCGCTGTTGCTGCCCTGACGCGGGTGTTTGTAGTAAACTCATCTTCACCTATACCGATTACGTACTGTTTCATCAGTGATATTCACTTTGTATAACTTGCATTAAATATTTTCAGACTATGAGGTCATCGGCAGCTGCACCAAGCAGACAAGCACCTTCAAGTCCGGCTGCCGATGCCCCCCCAGCGTTCATCGAAACGGGTTGGATCTTCCACTGCCGCGCCAAGGAAGAAAAAGCGCTTGAGGCTGGCTAGTCCATCTTCACCATCGGCTTCAACTGCGCCACCAACTACCACGGCACCATCGGCAGGACCGTCGACGGCTCTAATTCTCGACCATCCACTAGATGACGTCCCCAATCAGGAGACAACACCTGCTGCAGCAGCGGAGACGACATCAGCATCGGCACCAGCTGAAATCCCTGATGAGAGTATGGCATCGCCACCACAGGAACTAACGGCATCGGTATCGGCACCAGTGCCTACACCAGATGAAAACCCTAACCAGGGGACGACTCCACTTGCTGCAGCAGCAGCGGCGAGATCGGCATCGGCGCCTTCACCAGCCGAGATTCCCAATGATAGAACGGTGTCGCCACCAAGGGAGCCAGCTACTACATCGGAAGCAATGCCGACAGCAACACCACCAGCACCAACAGCTTCAGTAACAGAAGCTCATTCATCGGCAACTGCTGCTGATTTCCAAGATGAGGCTGGACCCTCCAACATGCTAAGTCCCAGGCAAGAAATCCGCTTCAAGATGGTAAGTCGGTCACCTATAAATTCATAGCACAGCTTCATGATCGGCACATTTTAACTCCTTCATTTTCAGGCCCAAGACTCCCCAGACAGCCTATTCTCCTTCGGCATCAACCCCCATGTAACACCCTAAAATTTGAATAGCAAATTATATTTGAATTTGAGTTTAATTTGATTTAATTTAAGTATTTTTGTGAAGCATAGAATTAAATATATAAAACTAAATTAAATATCATGATAGGTCCAACATGTGTTGATGCATTTCATGCCCTGCAATTTTTCTCGGTGTTGTTTGGGCTTCAAAACCCAAAGAAAAGTCTTTTAAAATCATTTCAAAATTCATTTGGAAATTCAATTTGCAAAATTCAAAAAAAAAAAAAAAAGAAAAAAGAAAAAAATCCCTCACCCCTCTCTTTCTGGCCCAGTGGCCAGTCGGCCCGGCCTGCTCCCTTCCCCCTCCCCTCTCTCTGGGCCGGCCTGCCCCGCACCACGGCCCCGTCCGCGCCCGCGGCCTCCTCTCTCTCTCCCTCTCTCTGACACGGCCGCCCCACCTGTCGGCGCGCCCGCTCTCTCTCTCCCCCACTGACAGCCTGGGCCCGGCTGCCAGCCCCTCCCCTTCTTCTTCCCATGTCCGGAACGGACACTGCCGCAGCATCGACGCCGCGTCCGCCGAACCCGCAACTGCTCCCCTGCGCGTTCCACGCCCTTGCTCGTGTCCGGGTGGGACTCTACCCCTCGGCCGCCATAAATAGTGCCGCCCCGCGCCGTTTTCCCCCATCGCAAGCACCTCGCCTCGTCTCGTGAACGCAGCAGCGCCGCTGCAGACCTCCGCCGCGTTCCGCCGCCGTTCCGCCGCCGTTCCGCACCGCCGGCCATTCCAAGCGTCTCACCAAGCCACGCAGCAGCTTCGCGTAAGTGCAGAACGCCTCCTCCCTCTCTTTTCTCGCTCAATTGTGCTCTGTTCAATCGTGTCGTCGTGCACCGAGGTTCCGCCGCCGCGGCTCACCATCGTCGGACTTCCCCGTCCTTCTCCGAGCCTCGGCTTTGCCTTAGTGGTGTTCGCCTTGGTCCCCTCTTGCTCCCCGAGCAGTTTCCCGGTCGGATTAGGCCGTCCGAGCCCTAACCGCCGTGCGCAGCGTGTCCGCCGCCGCTGTGCTACGTCAGCGGCATCTCCCGTCCGTCCCCGCGCCTCGCCGTGGCTTTGGACGAACTCGCGGCGTCATCCTCGACCTCCCGGTGTGCTCGGTTTTGAAAACGGGGCACCGGAGCCCCCAATCTGCTTAAGCCGGCGAGCACGGGCTCTGCCCGACAATGGCGCCGCCGAGCGCCGCTCTGTTCCGGACAGAGCGCTGCCGGATCCCTCCCCCGATCTAATCTGAGCCCTTCATCTGAGATCCAACGGCTCTGGTTAACCGATACCCCTTCGTCTGGACATTTTCTTAAAGAGACCCTGAACTTTCTGACCTCTGAATCCGCAGTCCTATGGCGCCTTTGATCTATACGCTTTCCCCTCGGGAAAACGTATTCCCTTTTCCAGATCTGATTTAATTCGATTTTAAAATAAAACCCTAATTACAGTTTTGCCACTGATTTCAAATGCCTATATTTTGCTCGTTTTAAATCCAAATCGACCCGTTCGAGTTGCATTAGATCCGTAATTTCATGCTCTATCCAGTAGTATAGATTTCACCTATGTTAATTACTTTTTAAAATCAAAGAAAATTCCTTTGCTAATGCTTTAATCTGTCCTTCTCAAAATCCTGTTTAATCTATAACTTCTTCGTTTTAGATCCGATTAGCGTGGTTCTCGTGTCTCTGTGATCGTAGTAAAGTATAGATCTGTTTTATAACCTTTTCAAAGTCTCTTTATTGTTTATGGTGTAATGTTCTGATCATATCATATTTGCTTCGTGTATGATTGTTCGGATGATTGCGTGGTGATGTTGATCGAGTACAGCCGGTGAGATCTTCGGTGAGCCAGAGTTCTTTACAGCAGATCAGGATCACCAAGAGTTTTGTGATCAAGGCAATTTTAACATGGGATCATCGTTGTTACCTATTCACCATAATTCAATCTAGTCATATTGCATGTGTCTAATTTGATTCCTATTAGATCTATACCATAGCTTTGTTATCCTTTACCTCGTCACCATGGGTTTCATGCATATGGGTAGCTTTGCTATGCTTTACGATAATGGATCTTGAGATGAATCTTGATTAATGATATACGCAACAATGTGATAAAATCTGCTTTTGTAGCAACATGGAATAGGACCCCACTGTAGGGCAAAAGCTGGGATTTCTAATACAACCACGAGTGCTATATGGCTCTGGCTTTAGTTGAGTATAAAGTTTGGACTAGCATGCTTGTGGTTCGTGAAAGGCACCTTTGTCGAGCTGGTTATGGGGTATAGCTTGTGTGGGGACCGCTGCGGGTGGTACCATCGGGGTGTCCCATATTCCCCTTTGCATTGGGTCCGTAGGGTCCGCTACATGTTAGAAAGAGCTTTTGAAAGACTTCATAGTGTTCCCTGCCCACTCACCTCGGCAGTGTTATGGGACTAGCTATCCCGGGCATAAGGGTAACATGGCTTGTGGGTAAAGTGTATAACCTCATTAGAGTGTAAATCTATCATGATAGCCGTGCTCACGGTTACGAACGACCTGGAAAACTCAAAGTGTAGATGATCATGTTGTTTAATGTTTAACTGGTAATTGTTAGGAATATGCCCTAGAGCTAATCATGTAGATGATTATATTCCGATTGTATCCATGATTAATAAAGTGTTCTTTGAATATCCATTATAGACAATGAGTATTGATTGACAATTATGTGAATTGTTTGTGGAACTCAATTACCTGAATGGTTATTCTAATAGTAGTCCGTGGTCGGCATTCTTGTAAGAGCACACTTGAATATTAGACCAGCACATGTATTAGTTGATGGCTATGTTTCACAAGTCATAGACATAGAGATGTCAAACTAATAATGTGGGCACATGTGAGACATGTAGGTTGGACTGACCCAACAAGAGAAAGTCTCTATTCATGTCATGTACGTTATGTCCTTAGACCTGAGATTGTGGTATGTACTCAAGATGTGAAACGATCTACTTAGAGACTATCAAACGCTACTCCGTTATTGGGTAGTTATAAAGGTGGTCCTTGGGTGGTTGGGAAACATGCTATGAGACATAGACAATCAAGATGGAATTTGCCCCTCTCTTCGTGAGAGAGATATCACTGGATCACTCATGTGATTGGATCAACAAATGCATGGCCGTGCTTGGGTTAAGTGTTAACCCACGAGTTGAACCATATATCGAGTGGCAAAGGGAATAACTTGTACATAGTCATAGTGGTTCGTCTGATATGATCATAGCGTATGCATAGGAGTTGACACGCCTTGCTAGAGGCCGCTATCAACTATTGGTCGAGTAAGAGTACTTGGGCCATGTCTATGTATGCGTGAGCCCATAGGGTCGCACGCTTAAGGGGTTGGAAGCCTAATTCGGGTTGGACCCGAATTAGACTAGGTTTAGGGTTTCTAATGGGCCTCCACCGTGGGAGCTCGTTAGGACGCCTATATAAGCAAGGGGTGGGCGCGGGGCGAATCGATTGACGCCTTTTGGCAGGCGCCGTTGCCTCCCCATGCTCGCGCCTTTTGCTCCTCGCGGACCTAGCAGTCCGGAGGCGCAACGCTTCCTCCCTGCACGTGTGGGATTCCTCAGAGGTGCTACATCTGGAGCACAAGGACGAACCGCGCGAAGGGGACATTGAGACGGACGACCACGCAACTGCACTGCCTGCTGCGACGCGCACGACTACATCAAGTCGTCTTCCGCTGCACCTGCGCGTCTAGTGGTAATCCCGTAACCTGTAACTAGCAGTAGATCCTGGTTTATGAGGTCGAAAAGTTTTGTTTTCCGGCTAGCGTAGCAACCTCGTATTCCTACAGTAATGATGTTTATTAATCTTATCATGTGGTTATTAATTGGGTTATGCATAATTAAAGCTAAGTGTTGGTAAAACTTGACCAAGTTAATAGCAACCGCAGTATAGACAGTGTCAACCTTTTGAGCTTCATAACCCTATGTTACTCTTGCTGAGTACGTAAGTGCTCACTCTTGCTTTCTCAACCCCTTCAGATGGCTTTGAAGACTACCGTGAGGAGTACTAGGCTAGTGGTCAACCAGTCGGCTTTCCCTGTGAAGTGGAGCTTCATCGCGAGAGTTATCTTTATTTCCGCTGTTATGTTTAATAAATATTATTCGTTATGTAATAAGCACTCAGTGATGGTACTATTTAAAGATTTGTCGGCTTATGTGTGTGATTGATCTCTAGGCACACATGAGTTATTCATATTCAATTTTATCCTTAAAATTGGGTGCCGATGCCCCCCAGCCTTCGTCGAAACGGGTCGGATCTTCCACTGCCGTGCCAAGGAAGAAAAAGCGCTTGAGGCTGGCTAGCCCATCTTCACCATCGGCTTCAATTGCGCCACCAACTACCACGGCACCATCGGCAGGACCATCGATGGCTCCAATTCCCGACCATCCACTAGACGACGTCCCCAATCAGGAGACAACACCTGCTGCAGCAGCGGAGGCGACATCGGCATAGGCACCAGCCAAAATTCCCGATGAGAGTATGGCATCGCCACCACAGGAACTAACGGCATCGGTATCGGCACCAGTGCCTACACCAGATGAAAACCCTAACCAGGGGACGACTCCACTTGCTGCAGCAGCGGCGGCGACATCGGCATCGGCGCCTTCACCAGCCGAGATTCCCGATGAAAGAACGGTGTCGCCACCAAGGGAGCCAGCTACTACATCGGAAGCAATGCCGACAGCAACACCACCAGCACCAACAGCTTCAGCAACAGAAGCTCATTCATCGGCAACTGCTGCCGATTTCCAAGATGAGGTTGGACCCTCCAACATGCTAAGTCCCAGGCAAGAAATCCGCTTCAAGATGGTAAGTCAGGAATCTAGAAATTCATAGCACAACTTCATGAATGGCACATTTTAACTCCTTCATTTTCAGGCCCAAGACTCCCCAGACAGCCTATTCTCCTTCGGCATCAACCCCAGGACGAGGAGGAGCACCAAGAAGGCCCCATTCGAGCCGACAACTTATTCTCCTTTGCCATCGACATTCCCGATGACGATGAGGGGGAAGAAAGCTCTGTCCCAGCTCTATCGGCAGAAGTGAAATCCAAGCTCGAGGCATTACTCTCTCAGCTACAGATAGATACATCCCAGCTTGTCCAAGATTCGACTGCACCAAGGGCAACTTTCAAAGATATCCAAGGCCAGCTACCTGTCGATGCAGAAGAGATCCTCCTCCAGGCAGCCTTCCTTGAGTGTCGCCGACTGCAATACCAACGGGTTTCAAGTCGTATCGCCAATAGGAATGCTCAATCAAAGCTTACGGAGGACATGCTTAGGTTTAAGCAAACTGCCGATGAGAAGCACAAGAACATCGGCCAAGTGGAAGCCTCTAGCACTGAGCTTGAATAGGCTTTCATCCAGCTATCGGCAAGAAAGGAAGAGCTGCAAGCCAAGCTGAGAAAGGTTGAAGAATCTTTGAATACAGTCAGCCAGAAGAGAGCTCAACTCCCCGACACCATCAAAGCTCTGCGACAAGAGAGGGACAGTAATGCCCGACAAGCCATCGCTCTAAAGAAAAAGATTAAGTCGGTTGACGGATCTGCCGATGAGGATGCTAGGGAGATAGAGGAGATAGAACAAATTCGCCTGCGTGCGATATCAGTCATCCACTCCCTGTTGTAACTTGCTAAATTCTGACACATCGGCAAATGTAATATTGATACTTGATTTTTCTCTGTAATATAATGTCAATACGCTTTCACCGATGTATTATAACTTCCCTTTTATCGGCATTCAAACGAACACGCTATACGTCGACTCCTTCGAGAGTTTCTAGAATGTAAGCATTGCTGGGAGCAGACTGCCTTATCCGATAAGGACCTCCCTGATTAGGAAACCATCTTCCAAGCCTAGAACTTAGTCCCAATCGGTGAAAATCAACCTCCATACCAGAGTACCATCGGCAAACTCTTTCACCTAGTTATCGGCAACCATTACCGACACCATGACTTATCGAATCGGCTAAATTCAGCCCGATTGTAGCAATAATCGGCAACGAGGTTTGATACTTCCATCGGAACAAAATTAGGACAATGCCGATAGACCCACCAAAGAAAGTACAAGGAGCAACCTCTAAAATACTTGCACCACATATTTGATCATCGCACACAAGCACGGCAGGATCATTCTTTCAATCATTCTCATCTGGCAGTTAACAAATTCACTGGCAGTGCCATTTTTAATACACAAACTATTTACTCAACCAGCCGGTGCCCCCAAATATAATAATTGGAATCGCCAAAGTTTGCCGAGTGCTGCTCCCAAGTTAAAACATCCCAGATCACCGACCCCAGTTATGCTATCGGCAATATATTGACATCCGCCGATGGATCTCCATCCTTGCGCTTTGGCCTCCACTGCTTTTCCCTTGAAGGAATTTCACTGCCATATAAATTGTTTTGGCGCTCGTGCTGAATTCTCCTCTTCTGAGTTTTTGTCAGACCCTTGGGGCACCACTGAGGGAGTTTGGTTTTCCAGACGGGCTGGTACCGCCTTTCATTGCTCACATCGGCACTTCTTCCGATGTTTGAATCTCTGGAGAGTACTTCCTCATCGGGCACTCTCGCCATGGTTATCTCCTCACTCTCCTCTTGATCAACCCGCCTGCCAAGCCTATGACGTGCAGTGAGCTTGCCCCCCAGTTGGCTGTGTACCGATTCCTTCTCTCTGAGCGGCTTGGCATACTTGGATGTCCGATCGTCAAAACAAGGTTTCTTACCTGACCGATCGGCAGCGTAGTACCCATTGCATTCAGGACAATTATCGGCAGTGGGTAGCTTGATGCCTCCTTCCCAACAGTGAACGAAGAAGGGACACCTCCAGTGATCCTTCTGCCGAAGCCGTTCCTGATGTTCTACCTCTTTCTGCCGATATCACTCTTTTTGCGATTGCCGATATTCTTTCCTTGGCTGTTTGTGAGTGATTACAACACCAGGAGCCATGTTGCTACTGCTACCTTCATTGGCAACTCTCTTGCCTTTCCTGTCATCGACAAATTTTTCTACATCACATTTAACTACTTGATGATCAGGATCTACTGATGCACTTTTTCTGGCAGCATCCGATGTCAGCACCTTAGTCTTTCGGCTGGTTTCCACCATATTACTTGGAAACGGGCGCTGATCAATTTCCATCGGCTTCTGGACTTCAGAATTTTTAAATTTGATTCGTCCAGATTCAATCTCTGACTGCAACTGCTGCATGAACACTTTGCAGTCATTGGTACTGTGTAAGGTTGCATTATGCCACTTGCAGTACCTGGTCTTCTTGAATTCTTCGGCCGATGGAATTACCTGATTAGGGGCTAGCTTAATTCGCCCTTCCTGAAGCAATAAGTCAAATATCCCATCGGCCTTCGCGACATCGAAGGTGAACTTTCCAGTCTTTTTCTGGCTGAACGCACCAGGTACCGATTCCTCATCTTTCACCATTCAACAGTGCCGATGTTCACCTCCTCATCTAACTCGGAGTCCCCTTGTCCAACGAAAAGCACCCTTGCACTCCAAGTCTCCTTAGGCTCGAATGATTTAACATCCTGATCGGCCTCTGTGATATCAAAGGTGAATTTTTTCAATTTAGCAACACTGATGCTTGGCCCTTCGTCCGAATCTGAAGCCTCCACTTTCTCGGTCGAAAACACCTCTGTGTCTGGATCTTGCCGATGCGCAGACTCGCTCACTGACCGAGCAGATGGATGCACTTCTTCACATCTTTGTATTAAACAGGCCGGAGCAATCGATCCATCATCAGTACCAACCTGTTGAATATTATGCATCGGCTGATTAACCGATGAGAAATTCTGGACGCCTACTGGCTGAGTAGGTTGGTTTATCTCTCCAGGTCTTGACGTCAAAGTACTTGAGATGATTGGTTTGTGCACATTACTAGTCATGATAACACTATGCGTTGGCTGTGTTGCCGATGAGTAATTTTGCACAGTTGCTGGCCTGTGTTGTGGCATCATACTCATCGGTTGCTGTACCGATGTCTCATTGTACACGTTCACTTGCGAGTATTGTGGTGTAGCACTTATCGGTTGCTGTACCGATACCTCATTCTGAAGACTCGCTAGATAACACTGCGGAGCTCTTGCTACTTGGTGCGTAGGCTGCACATATTGCTGCTGAATCGGTAGTTGACCGATCCAACCTGCATTAGGTGTCATCGGCACGTGACTTAATGATGGCTGATAACCAGCCGACTCTTGCAATCCTTGTACCCTTGGATGATATCTTTGATCTGCATATGCCATAGGTTGAGCAGCCATTGCCGACGCAGGCTGATTGACACTCGACATGCCTTGTTGCGTCGGCCAAGAATTTGCCGATGGCTGATAACCAGCAGATGCTTGTCGTTCTTGTACCCTTGGATGACCGCTTTGACTCACGGGTACCACAACTTGAGCAGTCATTGCCGATACAGATTGATTGACAACCGGCATACCCTGTTGCATCGGCCAAGAAGTTGCCGATGGCTGATAGCCAGCTGACGCCTGTCGTTCTTATGGCGCCAGATAATTAACAGCATAGCTACCTTGGTTAGCAGGTGTTCCAGTTTGAAGATTCATTGCCGCCATAGTTTGACCTGCAGTGGCTGGGCCTTGTTGTATCGGCAAGTAATTTGCCGATGGTTGGGCGTAAGGCACTCTGGGTATTGCCATTTGAGGATTCCCTGTCGGCAACTGTACCGTCGGAGAAGATGTAGCATAATGTATCACTGGAACCATCGGCTGTACAGGTGTTGCCGATGCCATAGGAATCCTCCACCCTGCATGGTTGTCTTGGACCAATCTGGAATCAGCAGATGGACTTGGAGACATGCCGTGTCCCCACCAGTTGGCAGAAGCTGGCTGACTTTTGGGTCATGGGTCCAGACATTGTTGAGACCACCAGATTTGCATTTACCTGAGTAATACTTGCTAGGTTCAATCTTGGTGGCGTGATCTCATCGGCAGATCGGCTCATAATTGGTATGGATACCTTTGGAACCGTCGATGGACTCGCAACAGATGCCGATCCGAGTTGACGATGCTCTGGACCAACATAATATGGTGCCTGTCCTCCCTTGCAAGTTTGCTTAATGGCATCGTATATAGCATCGGACAACACGTTGGATTAGCTATTTAATACATTATTGAATGCAGAATTAACCATCTCTTGTATTTTACCAGGATCGACGTCGAAAGTGACCTGCCGTGGCGCCGGCGGATCTTGCTTCTGGACTGCTTCGCCGATTCTGTTTAGGCTGAAGGATTTGAGATACAACCGCTTGTACTCCTCCATCGCCTGCTCCATAGCCTGCTTCTGATGATTCGTCAGATCTGCTGTGGAGACTTCAATGACACTCCTTGGATTAACCATGATAGATATAAAATTTGTATAATCGGGTCCCACTGGGCGTGCCAAAAGAGGTGTTGACACAAAAAGCGTCAGGATCTGCGAACACCTCGGGCTTATACCCGAAATTCGATATCCAGAGGCGTGCTAGTCGATTTGACCAGTTAATCGACAAGGACGATAACTAGAACAAGATCCAATCCAGACAACGGCGATGCGCCCGGATGTTGGGATTGAGGCTTGATCAGGATAACTAGAGCAGAGCTGAACAAGGCAACAGCGATGCGCCCGGATGCCAAAGCTCAGAGGTACTCCCACACGGAACTTGCAAGGATTTGACGAAGATCAAGGTGATGCAGCCCGTCAAAGCTTGAAGAACTCGTTGATAAGCTATAACTAATGCAATAAAGGGTAAATTGCGATAAAAAGTAGAATAAGAATAAAATTGGTTTGTTTGATATTGGATTGATTGTCATACACGTAGCCCTCGGGCACATATTTATACTCCCGCATGGAGAGTTGTACAAAGACACGACTCATATCCTTCTTAAAACAAACTCCTAACTTTAAGGAAACTGACTCGCGCAGCAGTCGGATCTAAAACAATAATATTATTTTCCTAAACAAACACACCTATTTAAAAGGAAAACAAATGACTCATGCAAGAGTCGGACTCAAACTGCTATAATAATAGTGGCATAAAATCACCAGTTTCCTTATGTCTTTCCTTCGATGGAAACTTTCCATCGGCAGATCCCTTCAATCCGCGACTTCCTTCTTTGG
The DNA here is from genome assembly GCA_022036555.1 of Microstegium vimineum. Taxonomy (NCBI): domain Eukaryota; kingdom Viridiplantae; phylum Streptophyta; class Magnoliopsida; order Poales; family Poaceae; genus Microstegium; species Microstegium vimineum. Next base: position 7,813,360 of record CM039138.1, on the reverse strand, counting down.
CCACCTGTAGTCTTCTGCTGACACTAAGTGCTAAGTCATGCCCATCGGCATCGGCAACACTTCCCGATCGGCAATCGGCAACATCCCCTCATCGGCAATCGGTACATCTCCTCATCGACAATCGGCAATACCTCCTCATCGGCAATCGGCAATGTCTCCTCATCGGCAATCAGCAATAGCAACTTCACAGTCCAGGTGACCTAACTTCACCAATTAACCTTATCGGCAAGAACCATCCATCCTCCATTGGCAACACACTTAGTATTCTCGCAGTATATCCCCATCGGCAATACTGGCTCATGATTTCCCGATGCCGATGGAGAACGACTGCTGACCAATCAAGCATTAGCTTATTTGACACGTGCTGAAAAACGGTGTCAACAGAAGTCTTGAAACTCTTGCATGCAGGGATCATCTACCCCGTTCCTCATAGTGAATGGGTTAGCCCTATGCAAGTTGTGCCTAAGAAGGGAGGTATGACGGTCGTTAAAAATGATAAGAACGAGTTAATTCCTCAACGAACCATCATAGGTTGGAGAATGTGTATAGACTACCGAAGACTTAACAAGGCTACAAAGAAAGATCATTTCCCGCTACCCTTCATCGATGATATGTTGGAGTGGCTTGCAAAACATTCTTTCTTTTGTTTCCTTGATGGTTATTCGAGATATCATCAAATACCAATCCACCCCGATGATCAAAGTAAGACCACTTTCACATGCCCCTATTGAACATTTGCATATAGGCGAATGTCTTTCGGCCTATGCAATGCTCCTGCTTCTTTCCAGAGGTGCACGATGTCCATTTTCTCCGATATGATCGAAGAAACCATGGAAGTTTTCATGGATGATTTCTCCGTCTATGGAAAAACTTTCGATGATTGCCTTGAGAATCTGGATAGAGTCTTACAGAGATGTGAAGAAAAGCACTTAGTCCTGAACTGGGAGAAATGCCACTTCATGGTTCGTGAAGGCATAGTGCTAGGACATAGAGTGTCCGAACGTGGGATAGAAGTGGATAGAGCTAAGATCGAAGTCATAGAGTAGCTTCCACCTCCCACGAATATCAAGGGAATTCATAGCTTCCTTGGCCATGCTGGCTTTTATAGACGGTTCGTACAAGACTTTTCTCAAATTGCCCGTCCGTTAACAAGCCTGCTAGCCAAAGATGCACCCTTTGACTTCAATGATGAATGCTTAGATTCTTTCTATATCCTCAAGAAAGCACTCATCTCAGCTCCAATCATTCAACCCCCTGATTGGAAGCTCCCCTTTGAAATAATGTGTGATGCTAGTGAGTATGCTGTCGGTGCGGTATTAGGCCAAACCAAAGATAAGAAGCATCATGCTATTTCATATGCTAGCAAAACCTTGACAGGGCCAAAGCTAAATTATGCAACCACTGAAAAAGAGCTGTTGGACATGGTGTTTGCTATAGACAAGTTTAGATGTTACTTAGTAGGAGCAAAAGTCATTGTTTATACAGATCATGCTGCTCTTAAGTACTTTCTCACTAAGAAAGATGCTAAACCACGTTTAATAAGATGGATCTTGCTACTCCAATATTTTGATCTTGCAATAAAAGATAAAAATGGAGTAGAAAATTTAGTTACCGATCATTTGTCTAGAATACAATTCAAAGAAGCACATGATTTGCCCATCGACGACTTCCTCAGAGATGACACACTCATCAAGGTGACAGACTCCAACCCTTGGTATGCAAATATAGTCAACTTTATGGTGGTAGGCCATGTACCACCAGGGGTAGATATGAAGAAACTAGTTCAAGAGAGTCGAGTGCATCTCTGGGATGAGCCATACCTCTATAGAGTATGCAATGATGGATTATTAAGAAGATGCATACCTATAGAGGAGGCAATCAAGATTATGGAAAGATGCCATGGATCAGAGTACGGAGGTCACTATGGAGCATTCAGAACTCATGCTAAGATTTGGTAGAGTGGGTTCTTCTGGACAACCATGTATAAGGATACTCATGACTATGTCAGAAAATGTGCAAGGTGCCAGAAGCACGGGAACATCAATGCCCGAGATGCCATGCCACTCACCAACAACTTACAAGTCGAGCTCTTTGATGTATGGGGCATCGACTACATGGGGCCCTTTCCTCCATCAAAAGGGTACGAGTATATCTTAGTAGTAGTGGACTACGTGTCCAAATGGGTAGAAGCATTACCCTGTCGCAAAGCTGATGCAGCCAATTCAAAGAGAATGTTCCACGAAGTGATATTCCCCAGATTTGGAGCCCCAAAGTTAGTCATAAGTGACGGGGGATCTCACTTCATTGACAAAGGCTTCCGCTAGTTCCTCACCAATCAAGGAATCCGACACAATGTTGCAACTCCATACCATCCTCAAACAAGTGGTCAAGCAGAAACATCCAACAAACAAATCAAGAACATTCTGCAAAAGACTGTTGAAGAGATGGGTACGGCTTGGAATCACAAGCTACCACAGGCATTTTGGGCATATAGGACCGCATACAAGACCCCAATTGGTATGACACCATACCAACTTGTATACAGGAAGACATGCCATTTGCTTGTGGAATTAGAGTTCAAAGCAGATTGGGCAATCAAGAAATGGAACATGGATTTACCAGCTGCTGGAAAATTCTAGAAGATGCAAATCTCTGAGTTAGAAGAATGGAGAGAGAAAGCATACCATAATGCCAAGATATATAAGGAGAGAACCAATAAATGGCATGACAAAAGAATCAAGGTCAAGGAATTCAACCGAGGAGACAAAGTCTTGCTATTCAACTCAAGATTCAAGCTCTTCGGTCACGGGAAACTAAAAAGCAAATGGGAAGGGCCATACCTCATCGTTAACGCCGTGACTCATGGAGAAATCACACTCCAGGACGACGACGGAAAAATCTTCAAGGTAAATGGCCAACGTCTTAAAGTTTTCTATGAGCATGAAATTCCTGAACAAGAAATTGATATGATAGATTTTGTTCTTAATCCTAATTAGGAACTAAATCTACATGTTTTAACTTTTTTGTTCAAATTTCGAAAAAGACCTTAGAAATGGCCTAGACTTAGCCTTGACTCCCCCTCGTGAAAGGTCGGCCCATTTGGCCACTTTAGTGGTTCGGCCAAACCTGTGTTTGGGCCAAACAACCCGAAACTTCACGAGTTGACTCACCTGACCCGATCAAGTTTGAAACCTGGCACCTTTGTTAAAAAACTTTCAAAAGGCATTCGGCCGAACGTGTTTTGAACTAGTTCAAACGCCTAGTCGCGCAGGAGCATCGGGCCAACGTTCTCCTTCTGTTTTCATCGTGATCCGAGCGAAAATGAAGGCCCTGAACGTGTTTCTCTTCTTCTTAACCCCCTCTCCTTCCACCTTGCTTTTTTTCACAACCAACAGCACCACCAGCACCATTTTGCAATCTTTCACACCTCCTTGACCACCACCATGGCTCCACCATGCAACAATGGCAAGGCACCGCTCGTTCCGTTCCTTGGAAGCCCGTACAAGGCCAATGAAGACATCAACGTCGATGCCATGGCCGTCGAGGTGCTCGACATCACTCCTCTTGCCATGGCACCACCACCGGCGCAGCTGAACTCCCCTATAGGGGGGTCGGCCGACCGAGAAGTGGAGCTCGGAGTGGATGCGGACCATCGCTCGGTCGATGTCCCCGCGCCGCAACCTCAACAAACCTGCTGCGCGACCGGTGACTCCCAAAAGGCCGACAACCGGTCAAATTGGGGTGAAGAAGGCGACCATCTCCTCCACCGAAGGCGACACGAGTACGGGTTACACCCACTCGTACTCACAATCAACACCGCCAGGGATGCGGATTCAGCAGGCTCAAGGAGGACCAGGGAGAGGCAAGGTGCTCATCCCTCCTCTCACCTCCGAGGAGAGGAGGGGGTGCGCAGATCGCTTGAGACGGAGGAGTCTCGCAAGTCCGTCCGACGGACTAGCAAGACGCCATCCATCTATGGCCCTCTAGGATAGTTTGAGGACGAAGATGAAGAGAGTGATATGGAAAAACTGCTCCGCGTAGTGGCTAGGCTTAGAGAAAATAATACTAAATTAGCAGAACGTGCAGCAGAGGAGAGGATGGCACGTCTTGATCTTGAGGATAGTTTTAAGGCCATTCGCATTAGTACCAATGCGAAGATCAAGCATCTTTCCCAAGCTATCGAGAGAGAGGATCTCTATGACCCTTCATCTCCATCTCCATAGATCACTAGTCTACAAATAAAATAGGCACTTAGGTTGTTTTTCCAAATTTATTTTGTTCCTTTTTCCTTTCATCAATGTAATATGTGCCTATAAGAATTTGAATTGAATGAAAAATATTTGGTTCTGCTGGTATTTTGCCCAGCAGAACCCATGCATTTGATGTCTCTCTGTCACTAAATTCAGCATGCTCCGAAACAAGTATGGGGGAGGTCGGTCGACACTCCAACTTGTCAAAACACCAAAAGGATCACTGAATGATGCTGAACACATCCATGACACGTACCAGAAAAAATTTGGACCGAAACGACCACTTTTTTGGTTCGGCCGAATCACATTGGAGGCCAAAATTCAAAAAGTTTAGAGTACATCAACATTCAGAGGTAAGGAATTCAAATGCAGAGATCGAAGTGGCCAAACGGCTCCGAAGACGTTCGACCGAACATACTTCTAGGGCCTGGACCAACCAGCCAGCACCCTTTCAAATTCAAACTTCAAATCTGACTAGCTTGCCACGTCTCTCCCCTTTTTTCTATACTTTTTCATTTGTTTATTCACTTCCCCTTCAAAAATAAAATGAAATAAAAATAATTTCTTCATGAAACTTATCACTTAGTTTAAATTCCCTTTTAATATTGAATAAAGCAAGAAGATCGCATCCAAAAATTAAAATTTTGAAAAGTGACATGATCTATGACATTTAAAGGGCAAAAACGTCATAAAGACAAATTCTTTCTTTTTGCTTATACTAGTGGGAAGAACACTTTGATAGGAAGATCATATGAACTAAGTTGTTGATTAATGTGATATAGTCTCGGATCATGATTCATACCCTTTCTATTTAAAGTTCTTGAAGATTAATTTTTGAAAATGTCATAAAACCATAATGTCATTACTACTCTATAGTGAGAAAAATCCTACCAAAGCCATAAATACTTATGCATGTTCAAAACCTTCCTCAAATGCTTCTTGTATTTACTTTGAGTTTTGTCAAACCTTGTGACCCTTGTTAAGAATTATATCATAGTTCGAAGATCAAGATCACATGCACGCCACATATTTTCTGCTACTATACTGGAAGTACGCAAAAACATGCCTGTTCATTGACATGATCCATGATCATCCAATAAATACTCTTGAAATAAATGTTATGATCTCTCCCTATATTCCTTCAAAAGGAGATATGGCTATCATAAATGAAAAAAATGATGATGAGCAAAGCTCTTCAATTCTAAAAAAAATCTTATCATGATAGTCATGTCTCAAGTAATATTAAAGTTAGAGAGATCTTATACATAGCTAAGGAGTACATGTTAGACCAATACTTTTGTCCACACACATGCACATCTTGATCTAGGATTATGACGTTCTTCTCCTTGGATCCTTATTTTGACTTTACAATATAAGTGATGCAAGTTTGCTACATTGATCATCCCCACCTAAGCTCCACATAAGCCTTTAGAAGTAGGAAGATACGAAGAAGGAAAACTCTTTATGCCTTGGTAAAGAATCATACACCTCGAGTGACTTAGAGTGCTATAAGAGGAGTAAGATGACTTATGAGATTTCTTTTGAAAAATTTATCAAAAACTCCAAGTGCTAAAATATGATTTAGGAAGATGACTTTGCCTCAAAGATCTGTTCCATTTCTCAACCTCTCAAGGATATATGTTAGCCAATACCACATATCACATTGGTATGACAAAATGTCTTGAATGAATCTATATGCTTGCTTTATACTATGAATAACATGTTCTTGTTAGCTTTTAACCTTTACTCGAGGACGAGCAAAGAGGTAAGTATGGGGGATCTTGTTGACGGTAATTAAGAGCTATTTTGTCACCATCAAAATACCGTCAACATCCTCATTCTCAAAGGAAAACAAACATAACCTGATCATATTATGCCAAATAACTGGTTCCACATGTCCCTTGACTATTTGATGCAGGTAATCACAAATGGGGTCTTTTGGGAGCCAGTGGGCCCACTTAGGGGGTCGGCCGACCAACCTATGGACCCACCTGGCATCCTTAGCCCCCATGATCCATTTAACACCCTCAAGAATACTCCTTACCCTTGGATCCAAGTGTATTCACCTCTCAATGGTCCAGATTCACAGCACAAGGATCCATGGGCCCACATCAAGAAGATTAACGTGACAACTCAACTCAGAACCAACATCCAAGGCATATGACAGGTGGGACCAGTGCCCAGGAGGCAGAGGTGGCCCACATACCCCACAGGGGGTTCGGCCGAACACAAGGTGGGCCCAACCTGGCCACCACTTGGTCCCTGACCAGTGGGCCACCATCTAGAAGGTGCAGAGGGCCCACATGGCAGCAAGGTGGTTCGGCCGAACCACCATAAGGCGGTTTCACCTCCCCAACCAACTTACCCACTCCCCACATGATGGAATTCAACACCCTTGATCCTTAGGTGGTTCTGAAGTCGGTTGGATCCAACGGTGCTTGATGAAGGTGACGCGGATCGCTGACGTGGCACCGGAGTAGACCCTACTCCACCTCTAACTATAAATAGACCCATAGAGGTCCCTATTCATTTCATGCCTCATTGGAGAAACTACTCTCTAGCCTCTTAGCGGAGCTCTTTAGTAGTGTTATGCTAGTTGGAGGAGAGTGAGGAGCCTTCTGGAGAAAGCTCCGGGTCTGTCGGGAATCTTCTCCGGACTTCTTCCTCAGCGGATGCGAGTCTCTTGTAAGTTCAGCAATTGTAAGTGACTTCTTCTGAGTTCTTTATAGTATTCAGTGTTCTAAACCTGGTTTAGCTGTTATACAACTTTTCACGCTTGATCATCGCTTTGCTCTGAGTAAAGTACTTTAATCTAGGCCAAGGTTAAAGTAGTAAGATTAGTGTAGACGTGGTGTCTAAGCTTAATCTTGCCTTTGTAAACTGCTTATCGCATGGATTGTTTGTGGATGCTAGTAGAAGGTGACAACCCTATCTAGTCTTTGTATTCCACCATGTGTGTAAGATAAGTTCTTAAAAGGTAAGACTTCAATACAACTTGACAACGCGGTCTGGTTAGAGTTTTGCCCTCTTTCTGATCTATCCCGTCGCCTCTTGTAAGAGAAGGGCCACTGAGGCCAGTATAACCAGCTACTCCTTGTTAGACGTCTATGCTATCTTGAACCTCTCAACCCAGTTATCATAATCTCCCTTGGCCATCATAGGACATATCTTTAATCCATGTTAGATCACTATCGTTCCTTGAGGAAAATACGATACCTGGAATACTCCCGGTGAAGTGCTACATCGGTATAATCTGTGCGCTTGCGGATCTATCCAATAGTCATAAGAAATACCAACAGTAAGTGCTTTCAAAAATAAAATTTAGTATTGTGCCTCTAATATATTCAATATTGTGTTCAACTTCCATTTTCAAATAACTGTGTGTATTCACATCTATTTCATTATGTGCATTATGTTCTATATATATTTGTTGCAGTGCCAACAACAATTTATTTCCAGTGAGGGATCTAGCTTCTTTGCTGCACACCACTTGAGTTTAGGCATAGGAAAGACAAACTTAGAATGCTCTGAGGTATTCACATCTAATTAATTAAATGTACCTATCCTGCTGGTCACCTCTCAACTTCTTATATCAGTTTATGTGAAAAAACATAAATCAAACCTTGTTGCACTCTTTGTCTCTTATGTACTCATCTTTGGATGTCTTAATGCAAAAGACGTCAAAGCGCATCTAGTCTAGTTGGTTAGAGGAACCCAGTGGCACTCCTCTGATGGGTTCGTCTCCTTTTTGGAGCGAATTTTAGGTTGGGGTTAAAAAAATCCCCTTGTTTGTCCCATGGCCAAAGCACAAGTCTAAGGTCCGGCCCCGGTTGTGGTCGTCTCACATGGGCTACGGTGCCGCTGTGTATGGGTGGGACAGGGGTTCAGAGAGTTTTCTCGATCTGCGTGAGAAGGTCTTCTTCTTAATACAATGCCCGGGGCTATCTTACCCCACCACTGTAGTTTACACACATAAGAAATACTCTAATACCTCCTAAATATGTAACCATCTTTGGATGTGTTGATGCAAAAATCTCCACCACTGCAAATTAAAAATATATATAAATGACTCTTAATAATATACTCCCTCTGTCCACCAAAGGAAGCAATTCTAGACAAGAAATCATGTCCGGCAAAGAATGCAAATAGCCAAATATAGTTATGCTAGCTGTACTAGTAGCTCAGCTTTATGTATGCAGGTTGTTTATTCACGCAAGGTGAAATTAAAATATTGCTAGTGTGTGGCTGATATGCAATGGACGACCGTATGACTGTACAGTAAATTATTTGACGTTGTCTGTTGCAGTGTAGTACTCTGAAATGAATGCAACAAGGGCAAATGCATAATTTCTTAGTTTCACTATTTTTACCTCGGGAACGTAGACTTGCATTCTCATGCGGACCGAGAAAGTAGTGTTATAGTATATAATAAATGCTTCAATTGGCTTTACTATGTTTGCATGGGCTTGCAAGTGGGATTCATACTGTTTGTCACTGCTACAGAATCGACAATCACTGTCGGCCCATCACTGCCGGTTTTGTTTGGGCCGACAGTGATATCTTATCACTGTCGGTTCATGCTCTGACAGACCACCCCCAATTATTGGGGGCAGGGATTGAACCGGCAGTGAAACATCACATCACTGTCGGTTGGTGGCTTGAACCGGCAGTGATTCCTCTCTGCCCTATCACTACCGGTTCAAGCCACCAACCGGCAGTGATGTGGTGTTTCACTGTCGGTTCGTGTTTTGAACCGGCAGTGAAACGTATATAGTATAAAGGCTTCGATCTCCTCTCCCTCCTCTGCCCCAACAGTACAGAATAGTGCGTGGAGCTTTCTTTCTCCATTGTTGCGGCTGGTGGATTTCTTGACCTCCATTGTTGCGTCTCCTCTTCACTCTTGGATGCTCACATCTTCTATCTCTTGGTTAGTAACAAGCATACTTCTTTAGAATTGTAGGTTTACATTACTTTTTTGTGTAAATTCATAGTTTAGAGCTATACTATTTTTCATGATCAAGAAGAGAGTTGTTGCAATTTGTGTCTATTTTTTACTAGCTTTTAGATCCAAAATTACTTGGAAAAATTGTAGCATTTTGTTTTTATTGGGTAATTATTGTCCAATCATTGAGTAGCTAGGTTTGAAAGATTCGTCTCGAAAATTATGTATAAATTTGTAATTAGTTATATTTTTACTTACATTTAATACTCCAGGCATGCATTTAAACATTTAATACTCCATTGTTATATATTTGTTGTCTCACTTTTTATAGCGCGACCAAATTCAAATTATATCGAAGAATACATTATATATGCTTATGTGCTTCAAATAATATTGTTCAAAAATGCTCCTATTGAAAACCTAAACCCTAAATGTCTGTGACAGATCATACATAATGTTTATGTACTTCATCTATTAATATTGTTCAGAAAGACTCTTATTAATATGTTCCTATGTTTCCTCTGCTCTGCCCATTTTATCTGTGCAGACATGGCTCGAGGGTGGATATACGATTTGTCATATACAGACCCACGGTACTTGACGGGCATTGACGATTTCATCAAGCGAGCTAGAGCCAATGCTGGGGACTCACATCTTGTATTTTGTCCATGCAAAGATTGCAAGAATACGAGAAAATGGGGTGACGTGGAGCATATACGTTTGCACTTGATCACAAGGGGGTTCATGAGAAACTACACGATTTGGACTTTGCATGGGGAGGTTGGTCAAAATGTTGCACAAGAAAGCAATGATGATATGTCCATGCCTAGTGTATCCCTGAATGCATTATTGTTTGTTCATGATTACACAGAACATGTGCCTACCAATGATGATGTGTTTATGAATACATTAGCTGACGACACAGAGGAAAATGATGACATTTCACAGCTTCTACATGATGTGCATAGGGGATTCTGTAGTGCTTCACAGTTGAAAAAACTGGAGATCATGAGAAAGGATGCAAAAACACCATTGTATCCGACCTACCCAATAATCAAACTGGAAGCCAACATCATGCTATTGGAGTTCAAATCAACGAATGGTTTGAGTGATAAAAGCTTCGATAACTTGTTATGTATACTACATAAACTGTTCCCGAAGGGTACCAAGTTAGCAGAAAAGACTTACCTGGCGAAGCAAATGATTTTCCCAATTGGCCTCGAGGTTGAGAAAATCCACACGTGTTTCAACGACTGCATATTGTACCGTGGAGAGAAATACAAAGACTTGGATACATGTACCAAGTGTAAAACTCTCCAATACAAGCAAGGGCCATCAAATGATGGAAGCAAGACCAGAGGAGGACCCATAAAGTTTGTGTGGTATTTTCCTATAGCTTCACGAGTGCATAGGTTGTTTGTAAATGCAAAGTCAGCCAAGCTGTTGCGTTGGCACGGCGAAGAGCGAAATAAAGATTCAATGTTGAGGCATCCCGCCGATGGGTCGGACTGGTGGACTATGAACACTATGTTCTATAAGAACATCGGTGGAGAGGTAAGGCATCTGTGGTTAGCTTTGAGCACGGATGGGATGAACCCGTTTGACCAGGTTAGAACCAATCATAGCACCTGGCCAGTGACGCTATGTATATACAACCTTCCACCCTGGCTTTGTATGAAACGGTCATACATCTAGATGTCATTACTAATCCAAGGACCAAAACAACCTGGTAATGATATTGATGTGCTTCTAGAACCAGTGATTGATGAACTACTACAAATGTGGGAGATGGGTGTGAAGGATGTTTGGGATGAGTACAAAAAAGAACATGTCACGGTAAAGACTGTACTTATCGCTACAATCACTGACCTACCAGGGCGAGGTTGCTTGTTTGGAGAGAATACAAAAGGATACATTGGGTGTGTCGAGTGCTTGGACGGGACTGATGCTACACATCTACCAGAAAACAGGAAGATGGTCTACATGGGACACTGTAGGCTCCTACGCCGTGATCACCCTTACCGCAGGAATACAAAATATTTTAATGGGACTACTGAGAAATGCGGACCTCCAAAGTATCGAGACGGGAAATAGATGCTTCAACAATTAAGCAAACTCACAAATGTTGTCCTTGGGAAGGGGGAAGGGGCAGTACCAGCGCCAACGGATAGTATCTGGAAGAAAAAATCAATCTTCTGGAAACTACCTTATTGGTCACTTTTGAGTGTACGTCACTGTCTTGATCCAATGCATATAACTAAAAACATGTGCGGTAACACACTTAACACGTTGATGAACACCGAGGGAACAAGCAAGGATTCTCTCGCGACATGCTTGGACATGCAACACCTGGGCCTCAGGAAGGAGTTGCACCTAGTAACTCTTGAGGATGGCCACTTGAAACTTCCGGTGGCATCATGGAAACTGAAAAAGGAGGAAAAAGAAATGCTTATTTCTTTCTTCAATGATCTCAAAGTACGGAGTGGCTACTGTGGGAACCCGAAGAGGCTAGTTAACATGAGAGAACTTAAGTTTAACTATGGTTCTATGAAGGCCCATGATTGTCATGTCATAATGACCTAGCTGCTCCCAGTTGCCCTGCGAGGTGTCCTCCCTAACAAGGTCCGCGCTCCAATCATAAAGTTGTGTTCGTTCTTCAATGCGATCTCTAAAAAGGTCATTGAAGGGGGCAAGCTAGACCACCTGAAGCAGGAGATAGCCGAGATTCTATGCAGGCTTGAGATGCATTTCCCACCGACTTACTTCGACATTTTAGTGCATCTACTTGTTCATCTTGTGGATCAAATAAAATCCCTTGGCCCAATGTACCTACACTAGATGTTTCCTTTCGAGAGGCTCATGAAAGTTTTTAGGCGGTATAGTAGGAATAAATTCAGACTAGAAGGGAGCATGGTAGAAGGATGGTCAACAAAGGAAGCTATTGAGTTCTCCACATATTATCTGTAGATAAAGCGGGTCAGAGTTCCAGTATCTCATTATGATGGAAGACTAGGGGGCAAAGGAACAATAGGTGAGAAAGCTGTCAAAATAGACAAAGTGGTCTCCTTCAGACAAGCACACTTCGTTGTTCTCCAGCAGGCCGACGGTGTGATGGCATACATTGATGAGCACAAGCAGTTACTACAAAATTAGCACATCGGTAGGTCACAGGCTTGGCTTGAGAAAAAACATAAGGAGGGTTTCAGTGACTGGTTTTGACGCCAAAGGCTAGGAATGGTGACGGGATGTCAGCTAGATCTCTTATCCCCCGGACCTTCGAATACGCTAATGATGTACCAAGGATATCAAATAAGTGGTTTTACATTTTACATAAAAAAACAGGACGGAAAGAGCACCAACCAAAATAGTGGTGTTCCTTTTGACGCCCACGATGAGTACAACATGGTGAAGGCAACATACTATGGTTTCATAGATGAGATATGGGAGTTAGACTATGGAAATTAGTTGAAAGTTGCTCGTTTCCATTGTCTATGGGTCTGGCTGAATGAAATCAACACCGACAAGGATGGGTTCACTACCGTTGATCTATCCAAGACCGCATACAGAGATGACCCCTTCGTCCTTGCAAAGAATGTTTTGTAAATCTTCTATGAAAGGGATAACAATACAAATGGAAGACGACATGCAGTATTGCAAGGCAAAAGGAAGATTGTCGGTGTCGACAGAGTGACAGACGAAGAAGAGTACAAAGATTATCAGGAAATGACTCCTTTTGGGGTGGACGTTACCCTACATGTCCTTGAAGAGGGTGACAAACCTACATACCTTCGGAGTGATCACGATGAGGCCATCATCGTGCTTGCACCGTGATTCCTTGAATAGTTAGAGTATCATAAACTATGTAATCCTTAATGAAATGTTGTTTTAGTAATTTGCATCGAATTTAAGATCATATGGAGTTGTAGAGATTGATGAGTTGTACCACGTTGTTGATTGATGTATGCCATGTCAAAAGGGAATTCAAAAACTATAAAGAATTAGACCTTGAGTGTATAAGGAATAATGTAGAGCTCCTCAAAACTAGCAAAAGCTATTTTGGAAGATTTTCAACTTCTACTCAAAATTTTGGAGTAATTAGAAAGGGGGTAATTGAAGTTTAAACCCTTATTCGAATTCAAAAACTATAAAGAATTAGACCTTGAGTCTATAAGCAATAATCTAGAGCTCCTCAAAACTAGCAAAAGCTATTTTAGAAGATTTTCAACTTCTATTAAATTTTTTGGAGTAATTACAAAGGGGGTAATTGAATTTTAAACCCTTATTCAAATTCAAAATGGAATTCAAAAACTATAAAGAATTTGAATATGCTCTTTCCGCAAAAGTTGTAGAGAATGAAAAATTATGCAACTTCTATGTTTGGAATTTTTCAAGTTATAGTAAAAAATCAGGAGTAATTTGAATTCTAAAGCATAAGGCAAATTTTTTAAAAAATCACATATCACTGTCAGTTACTAAGGAACCGACAGTGATGTGCCTCTATCATTGCCGGTTCTAGCTACCAACCGGCAGTGATGCCATCCAATCACTGCCGGTTCAAAACAACTGACACTGATGACTCCTCATCACTGTCGGTTCTTGTTACAAACCGGCAGTGATAGGGGACATCACTCCCGGTTTGTAACAAGAACCGACAGTGATGAGGCCGAGTATATAAGGAAAGGGCACAGTCTGAAAATTTCAGATTCGCGCCCGTTCCACACTTAGCCGCTCCGCTCGTCACTACCCGACGCCGCCGTTCCAGCCCACCGGCGCTGCTCGACGCTGCAGCAGGCGCTCCCTGCCGCGTCTCCATCCTGCCGCAGCTCGAGCTCGCAGCCACTCCAGCCAGCCACAGCAGGAGCTCCCCGCCGCCAGTACTCACCGCCGCTAGACGTTGGACGCCGTAGAAGGACGCCTGAACGCGCAGGAGCTCGACGCAGCAGAAGCACTGCTCGGAATCCCCGACGTGCCGGAGCTTGGAATCCGGCCCAAACCTCCACGCGGCGAGCTCCATGTCCACGCATCAAAGGTGTTCAACGAATTGACTATATGGATTCAGAGTGGTTTTGCTTGCTTGCTTGTCATAATGATAGATGAGGAGAGGAAGGAGGGAGAGAAGGGGAAGGAGGGAGAGATAGAGAGAGACAGAGGAGGAGAGGAGGAGGGAGAGATAGAGAGAGATAGAGATAGATAGAGATAGAGATAGATTAGAGAGATAGAGAGAGATAGAGATTAGAGAGATAGAGATTATAGAGATAGATAGATGTATACTACTTATAGATAGATGGCAAATTTCATGATTGATCTATATATATACTTGTCTATATTTTGTGGAGGCACATTTTGTGGAGATGCATGACTTACCCATAGAAATATATACATAGAGACAGAGATATAGAGAGATAGAGAGAAAGATAGCTTAGATCAATATGCTACACTTATGCTTGTATATATGTCATCATCCTATGCTTGTATATATGGATTTTCTTATGATACACTTATGCTTGTATATATGTCATCATCCTATGCTTGTATATATGGATTTTCTTATGATACACTTATGCTTGTATATATGTCATCATCCTATGCTTGTATATATGATTCACTTATGCTTGTATATCTATAGAGAGATAGCTTGTAAACCCCCATATCACTTATGACTTATGTATAGATAAATGAAATGCTTGAGTCTATCTATCTACCTATGAGTTAGTACCAATAATCGAAATTCATGTCTAGAAACATGACAATTAAGCGCTGATTCACCACCCGTCGCCCTGCGACCGAAGCGCCAAAGGATCCAACTAGTGGTGGCGGTGTTGAACGTGACCAAGGAGACGATGACAACCAGCAAGGGGACCAAAGACCATGGAGCCCTAGCCATATGTTGAACCTAGAACAAGGAGACAAGATAATAACATAGGTCATACCTAAAAACACGGTAGAGCTAGCCAGAAAAGTTTGATGGAGACTTATTTATAAATTTTGATACATGTTCCGTCGGAAGGTCCAAGTACTGGTGAGGGTACCAGGAGGACTAAGCATGGTGCAACAAAGCTCCCTCAGACAAGTAGACACTGGCACATCTCTCAGTTCGACCAATTAGGGGAGCCGGTGGAGCCTATTAAAGCATTGGGCCCATACAAGAGTACCATCGGGGCACTTGTAAGGGACTTCATCCCGATAAAATATTGGAGGTGGAATGACAGTGATCAAGACCCGTGGGGGGTTCCAGAAAGTGAGAAGGAACTAGTTTAGAACAAGCTTAGAGGGTATTTCACTTTCCCTAATGATTGTGATGAAGCGACAGTCAAGAAGAAGGCCAAGGAAATCATGGGTCACTCCTTCAAGAATTTCAAGGGAAAGTTGCCCAAGCTAATCAAGGAGGAAAAAGAACCGGATTTTGCGGGAGGTCAACTCAGCAAGCAGAGGGACTTCTGGGAGGAGTTCAAGGCTTACAAGCTATCCGAAGAGGCCAAGGCATCAAGCGAAAGAAATAAAGCAAACTCGCTTAGGTTAAATAAACCTCACCGCCTAGGATTGCATGGGTATGTAAGGAAGATTCTGGAATGGGAAGCCCGAGTAAATGAACTAGAGCAGAGAGGCGTTACACCTCAGACAAGCGATTGGCAAGCCAGATAAGTGAACTAACTACTCGCAAGGGGGGAACAATACAATCCTGACGGGAGCCTTTCTGCCAGCGCTGAACCCGTCACCGATCTCCTCCAGAAGATTTCCACGATCACTGAGGAAGTGCATAGAGGGGCCCGCAAGTCTGATAGAGAAAATGACGTGCTCACGCAAGCACTTGGAAACAAGGAGCACCCCGGTCGCACTAGAGGAGCCAGGGTAATTCCTTGGGAGAAAGCATTTGAAGGTAAATCTGCTTCCTATAGGAGTCGGGTGAGGGCTAGAACGCAAAGAGAAGAGGAGTTCCAAAGGATGTGATAGGAGCTAGAACAGAGCATGGAAGTACGGATAGTTGCTCAAGTGGCGAGCGTTATGCAAACCATGTGATCGAGTCAAGGCCCGCAGGCAATCCCGACTTTGAATAGCCCAGTACCCGGCAAGGGCCGCAGTAGCTGTGGCTCAACCCCTATGCCTGACGACGAAGAGGTCAATGCTCCTCATCCGGTGGACGACATCAAAGAACCTGTGAATGTAAGGTTGTACATCCGTCAGCAGTGGACCAAAGACAAGGTGGCGGTCGGACAAGCATTTCCTAGAGGAGAGAACATCATTCATGGCAAGCCAGTGCCACTCGGGTATGCCAGGGTCAGCATTGATAAGATCTTGGACAAGAAGTACAATAAGATACATATTGATTTCCCATTGGAGGAAGATAGGGCGCGTCTAGTTCATAACTTGGGCACTCATGTCGCCTGGCACAAACGCTTCATCAAGCTAGATGAGCAGCCATCTTTGGATGATGAGGATGACAGTGAAGCATCTCGGTCGCCTCCGCGAAGAGGTTTATCTCCTCGTCAAGATCCACCGACACCTCCTCCACCATCAAAAGAGAAGACTCCTTCTCCACCGCCAAAGGAGAAGACTCCTCCTCCTCCTCCACCAGCTTCAATGTCCTTAGGAGGTCGACGACCTAGCGCTAGATCAGGTTCGACTTCGCAATAGAAGAGGTCATCAGCTTTGGTTGGTAAAGATCCCAAGACGACTAGTAAAAGGCGGAAGCCAGCGCCGACTAAGGACAATATTCTACGAGCTTAGATTGCAGAAAAGGCCACCCAACTTGCCTTGTTTGAACGATTGGCTTATATACCTGAGCACTTATCACAGAGCCAATTTGAAAGGCAAAGAAAAATTCCGAGTAATCAAGAAAGAGCTAGAGAAATACACACCTTAGATCAGCTACAGATACATAAGTTGTCCATGGAAATGAACATAAGCATGGAGGAGGCCAAAAATCTCTATTACGGAAAAAACGGAATTTCAAAACGCCACAGTTGTATACAAGTTTCAACTAGGCAAGCCTATGGTCGCCAGCCAAGAAGAGTATAGAATTTTGCCAACAAACATGCGACAGTTGCATGAATATTACATCATAGATAGTAACAGCAGCGAAGACAAGAATGCAACCTTTGAAGTATGCATCCCTTCCTGTGTGGTTTTTAATCATCCTGAAGAAGTTGTGCATACTATTTATTATGAAGACTTCTTTCAACGACGTTCGTTGGATGCGCAAATTATGATGTTATGGACTCTGTAAGTACCATACCCTAACAACATTATAATAAACTATGTGATCTGCATTTGAATATATCCATGTTTATTTTACAGGTGTATGACAAAATTATGCCTTAAACAGCGAAAGAGCAATTTTGACTTCTTGGACCCCATCTTGGTAAATGAGACAACATGCAAAGCCGGTCTCACAGATCCCTATGTATCAAAAAGTTTGAAGATTGAGTTTGAAAGAATGTTCTCAGTCCAGAAATCAAACACACTGCTAACCTACAACTGCGAGTATGTGTTCTCGACCCTTACTTAAGTGTTTTTTTCTTGATATGTCATGCAATAACATGGACTTTGTGATTGCAGCAACCATTATGTCTTCGTAGATATCAGTCTTAAAGATTCAACTATCGAGGTGTGAGACTCAAGGAAGAAGCCACTTAAGCTTATCGACCCCCTTATCACAATGCTAAATAAGTAAGTGAACCCAATATCACAACACTTTAAAATCACATATGATATTGTAATTAATGTCCTCAGCCTTCACACTTCATTTACATTGTCACATAGAATGAAGGCGTTACCTGATTG
Source organism: Microstegium vimineum (assembly GCA_022036555.1). Taxonomy (NCBI): domain Eukaryota; kingdom Viridiplantae; phylum Streptophyta; class Magnoliopsida; order Poales; family Poaceae; genus Microstegium; species Microstegium vimineum. The sequence continues at coordinate 7,795,387 of CM039138.1, read as the reverse complement.
AAAAAATGTGAAGCCTAAGATGCAAAAGAAATGGAGAGCCCCATTCAAAGTGCAGTATATGAAGGGGGTCAGGACCCTAGATCAACCAATGAGGAACAACGAATGCGGTTTCTATGTGATGTGAGGAATGCTTGCCTACTTTGGTTCAAAACTAGGAATAGGAGATGACATGGTACATATGCATCTCATTTTAATTCTATTGTTTTGTCTTACGTATGTGCATCTCAATATCATCTTGTATCAATTTACAATGCAAAAAACAGATAAAAGGATTTCAAGAGAGATATCGGCTCTTATTCTAGACGAGATAGTTTACAGGGAAGGATCTTTAGCCATTGTGAAGAGTGAGAACTTCAAGAAGAACTACGGAAAAGACTGCCTCGAAAGGCTATTGTAATACGACATTTAATTCGATATTTTAAGTTTTGTTTGGATGTTTTGTAATAACTATTATAAATGTGTGATGGGTTTGTATTGCCGCTGGTCCATAACCACCTTCAATTCACATCGATATCAAATGGTTCGATAGCAAACACCTCCACGACCTCCCACCCCACCACTCTACCATAAACCCTAAACCCTAAACCCCAAATGAAAATAAAAAAATTAAAAAAATAATACCACTGCCGGTTCAATTAAAACCGGCAGTGATATAACCACCTTCACTGTCGGTTGGTGTCACAAACCGGCAGTGATAGCTCAAACATCACTACCAGTTTTTAACACGAACCGACAGTGATTCTTGAGCCATCACTGTCGGTTTGGCATAACCGGCAGTGATGACATGGCCTCATCACTGTCGAAGTGGTTGTGCCGGTTAAAAAACCGCCACTGAAGGAAGGTTTTGAACCGGCACTGATTACCTATTCTGGTGTGGTGTGTATATGTAGTGTACCATATGAACGGTGACTTTTATGCTTCTCTGCCAAATGGAAGCTAGCCTGTCACTTGTGTGTTCGTGTTAATTAAGCCCTTGTCATACAAGGGTCAGTACATACCATGGCTGATAAATCATATTGATCTTTATATATATACTAGCAGGCTTTCTTGAAAAAATTCACCTTTATATTTATATATATGTTTTTTGTTTCTAACCTATACCTGCACTGTCAAGTAGCGCAGAGAGAAGAGAGAAGAGGAGAATGCTTTTGTTTTTGGGGAAAAATCTGATGAGGGTGGAGGAGCAGGTGACTGCTCCGTCTTTGCTCTGTGCTTCTGCGGTTGCAACTGCTTAAGCTCCAGGTAGTTTAGTATTGGATTCAGAGCATGCTGCTACTAGCTAGCACAATATACATTGTTGGTTTGTTTAATTTGGGACTTAAAGATACTTCTAAATTCAGTCTCGTGACTGTGGACTGGATACTACAGCACACATTGCCCTATTGTGAAGAGGCTCCAGAAGCTTGTACATGATCTTGAAACCCACCAAGCCAGAGTGGCAAAAAGGGCATTCGCTAGTGGAGAGGAGTTTAACCCAGCCTTCATGACTTAGGCGCTCTAACATGGAGTAGGAGGTTGTGGCAACAACCGAGACCATGGGAAAATCTGGTTGTCTCTTTGCCTCTATACCTTTCTTGCTCTAGCTCTTTTTGCATGAAAGATCTCTTGTGTGGCACTATGATTGTTTCATTAGTGTGCTGACATCATTGGTAGTGTGAACATGAGATTCACTTTAGTAGTATATCTCATATATTGTATTAAAAAGTGTGTGAAGTTCATAATTGACTTGGTTAGCATGTTCCTTTATTTATCTTCTAAGGACTTATGTAGGATGATGGCCTAAAGGACTCCATAGTATTCTTTTGTAGAGAACTTAGGTGCCAATGTGCTTTGGGGTTTTGAAAAGTCCTAAATGGCTAAATGAGGGTTGAATAGCCTAATTCGAACTTGTACAAAATACTAGCACAAATGGTTAGTTAATAATAAAGCGAAGCCTTTTGCTCTAGTTTTACTAAAAGATGCAAGTCACCTATCCAAGCAATTCTAGTTGATTATAATCACTATAGCACACAAGCTATGTCACTACTTTACTCTAGTGATCTAGCTAGCAATATGAGCTACGCTACAAGAAACAACTAGCACTAGACAAGTCTATTTGAATATAAATACAAAGGGTGATAGAAGGACTATACCAATGCGGGGCAAGAGATGTGTGAATCAGTGACCAAAAGAATACCAAGAAATCTAAGAGAGACAAGATGACACGTCGATTTTTCTCTCGAGGTTCACTTGTTTGCCGGCAAGCTAGTCCCTGTTGTGTCGACCGTTCACTTGGTAGTTCGGTGGCCTAAATGCACTTAGCTTTCACCATGTTCTTTCTTACCTCCAAGGTTCAAGGGGCTGCTCAGCATAATCATTTCAAATTAACCTTCTCCTTTGTTTCCTATGGATTTGATATTGAAATCTTGGAATACTCATTGAAAAGGGATACGACCTCACCATATGTGTTCGTGTTATAACTATGAGTATGTTAACAAAACTGATGGCAACAAAGGTGTGTGTCCCACATAGTTCCATTGGGCCTCTTGACCATCGGCCCAAGTCTCTCACTTGACCATGATCATCTTGGTGTTGACTATCATGTTGATTTTGTTTCTTCACACAACATAGGACACAACAGATGATGCATATCTAACTCCTCTCAGCTAGTCATTCACCACCTCTATTTAGTCCTCAGGCATAAAAGGGACAACAATACAGAGATAACAAACCAATTACACGATTTGTCAACCATCATGTATAAACCACAATAGGTATCAACACGGTTGCTTGCATTCATAAAGATATATTCGCTTTGTGCCCTTCTATTCCTGCTCAAAGGATATGTTCACACTTCTATGATTATCTTCACACTTTCTAGCTTTCATTAGTCTGCTTAATGATTATATATCTAGGTCACTTGAATTGGTAAACATGTGGGGTCAGACAGTTCAAGGAATTAAAAATACTTGACTTCAAAACTGAATTTACAGTATCAAGAAGGCACCGAACAAAAATTAAAACTGAATTACAATTTGAAATATAATCGAGAATAAAACATTTGCAAAATCCATAAAGTAAATGTACATCATTATTTAGAAAGATCATCATCAGTATCAATTCCAAGATGATCAATAATAATCCTGATCGGCTCGTCCGAAGCTAGGATCCATAATTTCTTTTTTCCGTGCATGTGCATCTCCTCATTCTGGCCTCACCTTTCCAATCCTTAGGAAGATGGGGTAGGTGACGGTCTTCACCTCCTTGCCGTCGCCGCCCCATGCTGCCGCGAACTCCTGCACGGTGGCCTCGTCGAGCAGCTCGACGCCGTTATCCTTGGCCGTCTGGTACGCGGACCAGGACGTGATGTACGTGAGGTAGTCATCCAGGTCCATCCGGCGCTGCGTGGAGAACTCGAAGGGGCCTGTGTGCGTCTCCCCCTCGACCGGGTCGAACGGGAAGTCGGCGCTCCGATACTCGTCGTCGACCATCCGGCGGTTGAGCGCCCAGTACTTCTCGGACCCGTGGTAGAGGCGCCAGAACACGGCGTCGACTGCGCTGTCGATGCGTGGCTCGGTGTAGCACCAGGCGGCGAGCAGGCCGTGGGCGGGGCGCAGCACGGAGCGGGCCTGCGCGTAGAAGCGCGGGAGGTCGAGCCAGTGGAAGGCCTGCGCGACGGTGATGAGGTCGACGGAGGCCGGCGGGGCGACGGTGGCGTGGATGCCCTCGAGGGGCAGGTCCGCCGGGGTGTGGACGTAGCGGACGTTGGGGACACGCGTCGCGTAGGCGAGCTGCTGCGCGCTCGTGTCCGTGCCCACCACGGCCTTGTACAGCGTCGCCAGCTGCAAATCAAAGTTGAAGCGGCTGTGTCTGTCAGTGTCCAGTTCCACACGAGGAGAAATATAATCTTCCTAGAGATCGAGCGAGGATGGGTCGACTGACCGATGCTGCGGCCTGGCCGTTGCCGGTGCCGACGTCCCAGGCCATGTCGCGGCGAGGGGTCTTGGAGGCGATGAACTCGAAGAGCTCCGCCGGGTACACCGGCCGCGTCGCCACGTACTGCTTGGCCTGCTTCAAGAAAAGATTCGCCATCCCGATTTCTCTCTTTCTATATTGCAGAGTAGTGGGTTGGCTGAATTGGATAGGCAACTGAAAGCTTGGATTCGCCTTGGTCTTTTGACCCGGGTTGAAGCTACGGGAGGAATGCGCGCGCCTACTTATAGTGCGGCTGGAAAAGCGACGTCGATCGGGGGCTTTTTCTGGGCAGCTGCGTGCGCCTGCGTCGAAGCGATTTCGGACATGTGTTGTACCGGAGGCGCAGCAGGCTCTTTCTGGCACGGGTTCATTCAGGGAACTTGCCTGCCAAGCCAGAACATGTTGAATTGAATTCCTCCCCAAAGGAAAAGGAAACGCAGAAAACAGTTAGTACTACAGTAGGCTACTAGCAATTGTGTTGACACCGTTTGCTAGAAGAGTCAAAGTACCTTTGTTTACTGCGTCAAAGTACCTTTGTTTCCTCTTTTACTCTGTTTGCTAGAAGTACTGACATAGTTTCAGGTGTGTATCACGAATTTATTAGCTGTATTTTCTTTGTGTAATATATCAACGAGCTAACTATTTCTTTGTTTCTTTCAGGTGCATTGGACTCCTTGGGAGGTTCACGAACTACAGCATTATCTGAGTCATGCTTGTTTGGATGAGGACCATGAGTATAGCACTAATGGCCCTCTGATTTTCTTCCACGTGGTTGAGATGTACTTGCCTATCGTAGTTTTTAGGTAGTTCCGAAGAATGATAGGATGCCCGCCACCTCTTTACTCTACCAACCAAGAGTTGCACGGGTACAGCCGGTTCTTGTTTCATATCGTACGTTTAATTATATATTGTGTGCGTCTATAAGTTACTATATATCGGTCCTTATTGTTCTTGTTTTATATCGTACGTTCAATTATATATTGTGTGCGTCTATAAGTTACTATATATCGGTCCTTATTTTGCAGGTTCGACCGCAGGAAGAGGTATAATACTAGGGACTAGCACATGAAACACAATACATATATCTAGTTGTGGCAAAACTAGATATATATCATGTTAGGTATAGAGATCCCTGCTACAGAGATATATGGAAAGATGCTTGATCGCTAAAATTGTATATTAATTGAGCATTTTCTATGTTTACTGTAATTGTTCAAACGCATTTTCATACTCAGGCCACACAATTGGTGAGTTCAAACGCATTTTCATACTCAGGCCACACAATTGGTGAGGATGTCCAACGAAGCTGCGTTTCGACTACATGAGCCGATAGGGCATGGGCCTTTTTCAATCTAAAAATCTATAGTATGCCTAACATGCGCTTGTAAAATGCACTAAATTTAACTATTATTTTTTCAGAAGACCAAGAAGAGTTGTAGAAAGGTAGCTCTGAAGTTGAGTTGTATGGACACCCTGTGGGAGGCACCAGAGTACCCAACACGGTGACACGACGTCTGCCTCTGCAGGGGCGTCCCTGAGGCCGTGCGGGCCGTTCGACCGACTGGGCCCCAAAATTTACTAAGTATCCTAAGTATATATAATAATTTTATGATTTGTTTTATTTAGTAAATCAGTTATAGTTATCTTTTTGTCCCATAAACATTGTCTAGTGGAGCACATAAGTCTATTATCATAACATACCTTTTTCCTCCTGGAAATAGTTTGCCATCAGTGTCTAATTTTTTCGTCATCCTTGTCTGGATTGGCATTTACGTGGTTCATCTCGTTTCCTCCAAACTCTGTAATTACTTGGGCCGATCTAGAGAAGCAGTTTCACAAATACTTCTTTTCTGGCGTGCATGAGAAGAGAATTACCGATTTAGTCAAGCTAAAGCAACGTAATGACGAATCGGTAGAGGGCTTCGTGCAAAGGTTTCGGGACGTGAAGAACAAGTGCTATAGCCTGGTGCTTGATGATCGGCAGTTGGCAGATTTGGCCTTCCAAGGATTACTGCCACACATCAAAGACAGGTATGCGTCTCAAAAGTTCAAAAGCCTGAGTCACCTCGTACAGAGAGTTGCCGATCAAGAGGTCAAAGCTTTCGAACCTAGGAAGACCTGGAACAAGAAGGTGTCCTGCGTTGAAGAAGAAGAAGATTCTGAGTCAGATGAAGGAACCGAAATCGGCGTCGCTGAGTGGGTAAAAGACAAGAAGCTGATATATTGTCCGTTCGGTCAGAAGAAGGCTGAGAGGTTCACTTTTGACACTACTAAAGCCGATAGGATATTTGATCTTCTGCTTCAGGAAGGGCGAATTAAGTTGGCGCCTAATCAAGTAATTTCATCGGCTGAAGAGCTCAGAAGGATGAGGTATTGCAAATGGCATGATGCGACCTCACACACCACCAATAATTGCAAGGTCTTTAGACAACAGTTGCAGTCAGAGATCGGGGCTGGACGAATCAAATTTGATAATTCTAAAACCCAGAGGCCGATGAAGATCGACCAGCACCCGTTCCCGAACAATATGGTGGAAGCTAGTGGAAAGGTTAAAGTCCTGACGTCGGAAGCCGCCAAGAAGAATACATCGGTAGACCCCAAGCATCAGATAGATGTGTGCGATGTGAAGGGAAAGAAGCATGCCGATGATAAACGAGCCAAGCGGGTGGCTGACGAGAGTAACGACATCAGGAGATCTCGGGGATATGGCATCGTGATCACGCACAGGCAACCACGACAGGAATATCGGCGTTCTCAAGAGGAGCAATATCGGCAATAGGAGGAAGAAAGGAACCAGGAATGGCGGCGACATAAGGATCATTGGAATTGCCCTTTCTTCATTCATTGTTGGGAAGAAGGCATCAAGCTGCCTACTGCCGATAATTGTCCTGAATGCAATGGATACTATCCCACTGATCGGTCAGAAAAAAGGTCCCGCTTTGAAAGCCATAGACCGAATTATGCTCGGCCGATCAGGGAAAAGAATCAGTACATGATCGATTGGGGGGCAAGCTCAGTGTGCACGATAGGCTTGGCAAGCGTGTCCGTTGAGAGGACCTCGAAGAGAAGGCTAATGCAAGGGTACCCGATGAAGAAATATTCTCTAGAGATCCAAATATAAGGGGTGACGGAAGCCGGCACGATGAGAGGCAGTACCAGCCAGTTTGGAAGACTAAGCTTCCTCAATGGTGTCCTAAAGGCCTAACAAAGACTCAGAAAAGAAGGATCCAACGTGAACGCCAAAACGATCTGAATCATGGTGGAAGTCCTTCAAAGGAAGAGTCTCCAGTTTTGGAGTGGAGGCCAAAACACTAGACGGGGAGTCCATCGGCAGATGTCAACATGGTTGTTATGTTGCCGATGGAGTTTGTGGCACCTGATGCTGAAGAAGAAGCCGCTAATATGGCTCAGCTAATGCTAGATCCGATGGCAGCTGTCTTTGAGAAGTCTGCCGATGATGAGAGGCAGCATCTGAGGGCCTTGTTTGTCAAGGGCAAAGTCGATGGGCAACCAGTGTCAAAGATGTTAGTCGATGGTGGAGCGTCGATTAATATAATGTCATATGTCGTGTTCAGGAAGCTTGAGAAAGGTGACCAAGACTTAGTCAAGATGAACATGAAGCAAAGGATTTTGAAGGCAATGTGTCACTAGCTATGGGAGCGGTGTGCGTAGACTTGACCATCGGTAGCAAAACTTTGCCGACGACGTTTTTCGTGATCAGCGGTAAAGGGACTTACAATTTACTCCTGGGAAGGGATTGAATTCATGCTAATTACTGCATCCCTTCTACGATGCACCAGAGCCTTGTGCAGTGGGTAGGGGATCAAATCGAAGTAGTTCGAAGTGAGGTCCCATCAATTGTTGCATCGACGGAGTTAGAGACTTATGAGCAGAGCAGATGCATATCTGGTGAAGCCTGAGATACAGAATTCCTCAAGGTGGCTAATTACCGGATTACGCCGATCCAAGCAGTCGACTCTGAAGAAGAGATTTAATGGATCAGTTTGCCGATGACAGAAAACTGAGGCAGGGATTCACATCAACCGATGATTTGCTGGAAATAGACATCGGCGACGGTAGCAAGCCTAGGCCAACTTTTATTAGTGCTAAGTTGGATTCCCATTGTAAGCAACAGTTAAGTGATTTACTAAAAGAATATAAAGATTGTTTTGCTTGGGATTATACAGAAATGCCTGGTTTAGACCGATCAATAGTTGAACATCGGTTACCTATTAAATCGGGTTTTCAACCACATCGGCAGCCAGCACGCCGATGCAATCCTAACGTATTGCTCGATATTAAAACTGAGATTACAAAGCTAATCGAGGCTGGGTTTATTCGGCAATGTCGATATGCCGAGTGGATTTCTAACATGGTTCCTGTATATAAAAAGAATGGAAAACTTCGTGTTTGTATTGATTTCAGGAATCTGAATAAAGCTACGCCAATGGACGGTTATCCAATGCCAGTTGCCGATTTACTAGTTGATGCCTCTGCTGGACATAAGATCATCAGTTTTATGGATGGTAACGCTGGATATAATCAAATATTCATGGCTGAAAAAGATATATCCAAAACTGCTTTTAGGTGTCCAGGCCACGTCGGTTTATTTGAATGGATCGTGATGACTTTTGGCTTGAAGAATGTCGGTGCTACTTATCAAAGAGCAATGAATTTTATCTTTCATAAGTATATCGGCACATTGGTCGAGATCTATATTGATGATGTGGTGGTAAAATCCGAAGACTTTCAAAAGCATCTTGCCGATCTACGAAAATTTTTGGAATGTACAAGGGAGCATGGACTTAAGATGAATCCGAATAAGTGTGCGTTTGGCGTATCAGCAGGTCAATTCCTAGGGTTCATGGTGCATCAAAGGGGAATAGAGATCGGCAAAAAATCCATTGATGCGATTAACAAGGTGGTCGCTCCTACGAACAAGACTGAGCTGCAATCTTTGATCGGCAAGATTAATTTTATCAGAAGATTTATATCTAATTTGTCCATGAAGATTAAATCTTTTATCCTATTATTGATGCTGAAAGCCGGTCAAGAATTTGTGCGGAGGGAAGAGCAGCAATTGGCTTTGGAAGAAATTAAGAAGTATCTGGTGAATCCTCCAGTGTTAATTCCGCCTCAACATGGGAAACCCTTCAGATTATATTTGTCTACCGATGACGGTGTTATCGGGTCGGCCTTGGTTCAAGAATTTGAGGGGAAAGAAAGTGTGATTTATTATTTGAGTAGGAGGCTAGTGGGCGCTGAAACCAAGTATTCGGCCATTGAGAGATTGTGTTTATGTTTGTACTTCTCTTGTACCAAATTAAGGCATTATTTGCTATCGGCCGAATGCACCATCATGTGTAAGGATGATGTGGTTAAGTATATGCTTTCAATGCCGATTTTGAGTGGGAGGATCGACAAATGGATTTTGGCGCTGTCAGAATTTGATCCAAGGTATGAATCAGCTAAGGTAGTAAAGGACATGTGATGGCTGATTTTGTTACTCAACATTGTGGTGCGCTAAATTCCATAGAGATTGCTCCTTGGACTCTATTCTTTGATGGTTCCACATGTAAAGAAGGAGTGGGTATCAGCGTTGTGTTGGTCTCGCCCCAAGGGAAAAAGTATGAAATCTCATTGCCGATTATTGCTACTTTGACGAATAATCAGGCTGAATACCAGGCGTTGCTGAAGGGGTTGGAGTTGCTCAGAGATGTGCGTGCCGATGCCGTTGAGGTCTTTGGCGATTCTATGTTGGTAATCAATCAGTTGATTGGAACATATGAATGTCGAAGTGATATTTTAATTGAGTATCATGGGAAGTGTTTACAATTGTTGAAGGGATTCAGAGAGTATCGTCTTGAGCATATTCCCAGGTTGCACAACGAAGAAGCCAACCGATTGGCGCAACATGCTTTGGGGTATCAGCCGATTCAAGAAGCGATGACATCGGTAACGGTCACCGATGACTGGAGAAAAGCGGTTGCCGATTACTTAAGAGATCCGTCTAGGAAAGTTGAAAGGCGGTTAAGGTTTCAGGCTACCAAGTATGTGCTCCTTAATGATGAATTGTATTATCGCACAATTGATGGAGTTTTGCTCAGATGCCTTGATGGAGAGGAATCGAAGAGGTTGATGCGTGAGATTCATGAGGGGGTATGTGGAGCGCATCAATCGACATTTAAGATGAAGTGGATGATTAGGCGAAATGGGTATTATTGGCCGACAATTCTTGAGGACTATTTTAAGTACTTCAAAGGGTGTCAAGATTGTCAGAAATTTGGTAATGTTCAGAGGGCACCTGCATCGGCGATGAATCCTATAATCAAGCCTTGGCCGTTTAGAGGATGGGCCATCGATCTAATCGGTCAAATTTATCCGCCGTCGAGTAAAGGGCATAAGTTCATACTTGTTGCTACCGATTATTTCACGAAGTGGGTCGAAGCTATCCCATTGAAGAATGTGACATCGACAAACATGATAAATTTTGTGAAAGAACACATTGTTTACCGATTTGGTATTCCTCAGACTATTACAACCGATCAAGGAACCATGTTCACATCGGGGGAGTTTGACGAATTTGCTACCAGTATGGGGTTTAAAGTTTTGAATTCATCTCCGTATTATGCTCAATGTAATGGTCAGGCCGAGGCGACCAATAAGGGAGTAATTAAGCTTATCAAGCGCAAAATTGAAGAAAACCCTAGGAGGTGGCATGTAGTGTTGAATGAAGCTTTGTGGTCATATCGGATGGCATGTCATGGTGCTACTAAAGTTTCACCATATCAGTTGGTGTATGGGCACGATGCTGTCCTGTCTTGGGAAATTAAAACTGGTTCCAGATGGTTATTTTCTCAAGATCAGTTAACAACCGATGAGTATGATATCCTTATGAAGGATGAGTTAGAATATTTAGCAGGTCATCGGCTAAGAGCTCTAATCAGTATCGAAGAGAACAAGAGATGGGTTGCCAGATGGTATAACAAGAAGGTAAAAACGAAGGAGTTTGCCGATGGCGATCTGGTGTGGAAATTGATTTTACCGATTGGGACTAAGAGTTCAAAGTTTGGGAAGTGGTCTCCTAATTGGGAGAGTCCTTTTCGGATAAAGCAGTCTACTACTGGTAATGCCTATATTTTGGAAACCCTCGAAGGAGCTACATTTTCCAGAGAAATAAATGACAAGTATCTGAAGAAGTATTATCCTAGTATCTGGATGGATGCATGAAAGCAATACGTATATGCCGATGACAAAGTTATCATATAAGGGACATCGGTGGGAAGACGTTAAAAGTTATATTACAGACGGATCGACTTGTCAAGCTCAGGAGTAACAAGTTACAACAAGGTTTGAATACATAAAATCGCACGAAGGCGAACTTGGTCGGCTTCTTCTATTTTCCTGGTGTCGTCGTCGGCAGTGCCATCAACTGTCTTGGCCTTTCTCCTCAGCAGAAGAGATTCGCGAGCGTTGGCATCCCTTTCCTGCTGCAAAGCTTTGGCTGTGATAGGGAGCTGGGTCTTCTTCTAAATGGCCGATTCTAAGGCTTTATCCACTCTCTTCAGCTTGGCTAGCAGCTCTTCTTTTTGTGCCGACAGATGGTTGATCTCTTGATCAAGTTCGGTGCCAGAGGCTTCTAGGCGACTGATGTCCTTGTACTTTTCGTCTGCCATCTGTTTGAACGTGGATATTTCTTCTTCAAGTTTTGTTTGAGTAACTCTGTCGGCAATACGACCTAAAGCCTTTTTGTATTGGAGTTGCTGACTCTCAAGGAAAGCTGCCTGGAAGAGTGGTTCTTCGATATCGGCAGGTAGTTGATCTTGGATTTCCTTGAAAGCTTCCCTTACTGCACTAGAATCTTGGACCAGTTGGGATGTACTTTGTTGCAGTAGGAGCAGCAGGGCTTCAAGTTTGGAATTCAGTTCTGCCGATACGACAGTTGAAGTTTGGGTAGAATCAGCCTCTTCTGGAACGTTGACAGCAAAAGAGAACAGGCTATTGGGAGAATCTTGGGCCTGGATAGATAAAGAATCAAAATATGTCAGGAAGGAGCTTGTGTCTCACGGATTTGTAATATAAGTAATCGGTTTACCTGCTTTAAAGCAATTTCTCGCCTTTGGCTTGACTGAGTAGCCGATGCGACTGTATCTTGAGGATCGACAATGGTTGCCGATGAGATCGCCTCAGTAGGAGGGACGGTTGGTGTTGGTGTTGGCGTCGCTTCCGCTGACTTCTGAGGGGGAGTTGCTGCCCTTTGGTCAGGGGTTTCATCTGGTGCTGATGTTGGTACCGATGTCGATTCTGTTTCTGTTGTCATAGACATCTTTTGCGATGATGGAGCCGTCCCTTGGTCAGGAATCTCGGCTTGTGGTTGCTCGGGGGTAGCTGTTGATACTGGTTCTGATACCGGTGCATCGGTGGAAGCTTGAGAAGGTGCAACTGGAGCTGATAGCTTCTTGCGCTTCGGTTTAGGAGCAACACTTGAATGGCCTTGGCGCTTGGATCCTTGTGCTTTGAGGGCATCGGCAGGTCGAACAGTTCGTACATTTGGGATGGTGGCCGATGAGCTTGTTGGCTACAGAAAAAGATAGTTAGTGTACATTGAAAGCAGAGTAAAATTACCGATGAAAATTTTCAATCGGTATAAGCAAATAAAGTATTACCATGAAAGCTTGAGCCAAGATAGCGGCAACAGTGGCAGCATCATCAGTTGGCAGTGGTCTAGACCTGATGGTTACCTTAGGAATTGCCCTGCGATGCGTAAGAGCAGCCAGTGGAGGGGCCTTGCTGCCGATTGTTGATATTGGGTTCATCGGCCGCAAATTGAAATACTTGCCGCTTTTGCTCTTGTTGGGAATCGGATCATTGACCTGCTGATAGAGAGTTAGTTACCTGTGCCTTTGAAAGTCAATGAAGTAGTGATATCGGGAATAAACTTACCGCGTCGTCGGGGATGACATGATCGGCATCAATTAAGTGCCGATAGTAGTGCGATGATGGGGCGAATAGCTGGTCTTTCCATTCTTACCACCAGGACTTGTATGACTCAGTTATGAAAGAAGTTGGCGCCCAAGAAGACAAGTCGAGGTTGACCATATCGGCATGGGGAGAGAGAGTGGTAATTTTGTTCCAATCCATCACATCAGAAATGACCTCTCCTGGTTTGATCACATTGGCATAGCTGAGCTTGATCGGCAGTTGACCGAATGCTAGCTGTCTTGCTGCTATCGATGGATAGTAGAACTCGTATGATGGGTGAGAGTTCTTTCTGGTCCCAACGACATTGACTAGAATTGCCCGGGGAATGAGGGTGGCCTTCATGATTACCTCATTTTGAGGTATGTTCCCATCGGTAAGGTTGAAGGAGATGGGGAATCAGTTGTCTTCGTCAACACAAGGCCACCAGACTCGTTCTACAGCAGGGATTCCGCAATAGAGCCTTTGGAAGAACATGCCAAATTGATCAGCATTGGCGTCGGTTCCTGGTAGCACTATCATAGCTTCCCCGAAGTTAAGTGGGGAGCGAGTTGCCGATTCGTCATCATCAAAGATATAATCTTCCGATATATCCCTTTGAAACTGTTGGCTGAATAGGTCAAATTGGAGACATTTGTACATATGGGCGTTCAGCCATAGGTTTATAAACCACCAGGGGCCTCCAAGGTTACCGATGGGCTCGCCTAGTAGTAGCTTCTCCGATACTTGGTGTAGAAGGCGGTAAACTGAGCCGAGGAGGTATCGGCCAAAAGGAAACCCTCCCCTTGTCAGGAGCTCTGCTGCTGGGAGATACATGTTGGTAGGTCCGACTGTTCTGCCATAGAAGACGAACTTTTCCAGCCACATGTTGAGGAAGGTGGCATGCTCCCTTTGGTTTACCGATCCGGTCTTCTGGTTTTCTTGAATTTATCCGGTCCAACCGCCGATGTTGCGGGTACTTACCCGATGCTCGGATTTCCTACGGAAGAGGGTGGCAGGATCGACAGAAGAGACATCGAGGCCGGTGAGCATGTGAACATCGGCAAGAGTGGGGGTGGCTGGTCCGTGTCTGAATAAAAATGTGTTCATTGTATCGGATCAGAAGTAAGAAGCAGCTATCATCATGTTCTCGTTCTTGGCCATATCGGCAATGGACATCCTAATGCATTGTTCAACGTTGCATTCTGACCAATACAGTTGTTGTGACCTGGCTATCCTGAGGTACCAGTTCTTCCACCCTTTGGTGGGTTTAGGCCAGGAACAGAAGGTGTCTGTCCATAACCCTAGGTCAAAATGTTCAGATCTAAAAGGGATGCAGTTGGTTTCTGCGTTGATCAAATTGGTCGGATTGGCATTGCCCATTGGGTCTAAGAAGCAGAGGTGCTCCTGATCGGTGGGAATCACTATCTTGTTGCGCATTTCCTAGAGATCCAAGAAAGGCGAAAAAAGAAAAAGAGGGGGGATTGTAAATCGATGCAGAAAGATGAAACTGCGATATATTCAGCAAGGGAATAGAGGAAATTACTGCGGAAGCAGTGAAGTTGATCGCCATTGAAGCGGTTCTTGTGCTAGGTCGTGCTTCTTGATGAGGGAGGAAACCACCGGTAGATTGATTGCTGGAGTGTTCTTCGGGGTCGCTTTGAAATGTGGATGAAGATTGTGAGCTTAGGGTGAAAAAGAAAGCTGATGGTAATCTTTATAGGCCTGGTCAAGGGGCATTTTTGAGTTTTCTTTTTACTGGATAGAGGTATGGAAAGATATCGCGATGAATTTGCGCGGAGATCGAGGGATTTGTAACTATTGGCGTTTCAGTTACGGGAGTTGTTGGTAATTTGCGGAGATGATGCGCGGTAATCAAGATGATGACATAAGCGTTTTTGGAGGGAAAGATTACAACAGAGCAAATTTCGGCGCATAAGATATTTTATACTCCAAAATTGGGGGGCATGTGTTGACACCGTTTTTCGTACGGGTCAATATTGAGCCAAATGCGTCGATCGGCAAGAAGGTAAAACATTGTCTCTCATCGGCATCAAGATACCACTGTTGAAAGATGTGTTTGCCGATGAGGAGGAGGTATCACTGATGAAACAAAAATATTGTCAATCGGAAATGTTGCCAATGGATGTGAGATGATGCGGCTGACGTCAACAAGGAGGTGCCGATGATAGTAGAAGGAAAGTGCAGATTGAAGGAATCTGCCGATGGAAAGTTTCATCATAAGGGAAGTGGATAAGGAAACTAGTAATTTTATGCTAGTATTATTGTTTTAGTTTAAGTCCGACTCTTGCACGAGTCGTTTTATTTCCTTAAAAGTAGGAGTTCCGTTTAGGTATGAGTCGTGTCTGCTTACAACTCCTTTACCGGAGTATAAATATGTACCCAGGGGCGATGTAAAAAACAACAATCAATCAAATACACCTATTACTTTTCATCTACTTTTCCAGCATCTACTTTTTCGCACTAGTTCTAGCATATCCACGAGTTCTTACGAAGCCTCGACGGGCTGCCTCTACTTGATCCTCGTCAAGCTCGCAAGTTCCGCGTTTTGAGCAAATTGAGCCTTGACGTCCGGACGCATCGTTGTCGTCTCGTTCAAACTTGTTCTACTTATCGTCCTTGTCGATTAACTGGTCAAATCGACTGGCACACCTTTAGATATCGAGTTCGGGTATAAGCCCGAGGTGTTCACATATCCGACGCTTTTTATGTCAACAAATTGATTTCTTGCGAGAAAGAACGTGCTAAATTAGGATGGAAATGCCCAAAGTCCTAGCCTTGAACTCCGGCCTGCGCTGCGACCCAAAGCCCTCAAGACACATTTTAGGTATTGTTTAGATGTGTATTCATTTCTCAAATCTCCGCTCTAATTTACTTTAATCTTTGAGGTAGATATAATGCACATTCAAACAAGATTACCCCCAAAATTCTCCATCACATCAAATCTTTAAACGCATACATGAAGTATTTAATATATGTACAAAATAAAACTAATTACATAGTTATAGTTACTCTATAATTAGATAATAATTACCAAATAAAAACGAAAGTGCTACAGTACTTTTTTTCCAAATATTTTTAGAACTAAACAAGACCAAGGTCTTAAAAACCTCGCTGGCTTAATTTATAGCGTCGATCGAGCAAATAACTTTTTCTCCTACCATATAAGATATAAATACTATCAACACTTTTTAAATGATAAACGATAAAAAGTATTATGATAACACATTAAAGTGCTTCCTAGTTGCGCTCTCTGCAACCCAACTATCTGTAACATCGTCGTCTCATATCTCTCTGATGTACAGTAACTCTCATTACGAGCAGTAGGTTTGTAATTTATTAACTCTATTTTCTACTAATAAAACGTGGTAGGTCCCGGCCACGAAAAAAATAACATATTAAAGTTATCACCAATACATCAAATTAATAAGTTTTCTAACTAATTTTGATTTCAATTTTATCTATTTTCTCTTCAAAAATATAGTATTTAATTTCTTGATCTACCGCTTTCGAGTACAGCCCGCCGTGATTATTTGGAAAAAGGAAAAGACCAACAAATTAAGAAAATCGGTTATTGTATCACGATTGAATTCGACCTATATTACTCGTGAGGTCAACCGATTTCAATCTTATATTAATCTATTTTAGGCTTAGACGTCGGCCCCAGTAGCCTATTACTCTATTAGTATCTCAACTATGATTTCCCGAAAAGACGATCCGATCCCTTTGCATTTCTGCTGCTAAAAGAATTCGTGCATAGGAGCAACCGCCACCGCTACGATGTGACATGAACAGTGCCGTTGACTGATTCCCTTTTGCGGCGAAGAGCGGATCGGTTGGCCAATTTGCTAGTGAATTTTTTTGTTAGGATCGGTTGCAACATCTGGCCACGACCCAGGAGGCGAGGAGACAAGTCTCCATCCACCGGCGCGGTGTCAACACCCAGTCCACCCTTTTGCCTGTCGGTCTCACCGACTGAACTAATCGGCGAAGGCTCCTAGTAATACATCCACATTTTTTCTTAAAAAAAATTAATTCTTACCTTTTATCATATTTGGATATGCTGTGCGCTTCGTTTGTTTGTTTTAACCCTTTGCGCACACTCTTTGACATCACCCTCACGCATGCTATAAAAACTGCAATAGTTATTTTAAATATTATAACTGTTAGACTGTCTATCAATTTTCAATTCTGTTTGCATTAGTATGTTCTAGGTGACGCTAGTTGGACCCTATTTGTATATGTTTCAAAAAAAATATTCTAATAAAAAATTATATGACTTTAACATATAACTTATAATATATGTAACTTTAAAAGGCCATCTCAGTTCTGTTTGTAAGAGGCCGAGAGTCTGCTTCATTTGTCAGAAGACAGAGCATGTTGTTGATAGGTGCCCTGAGTGGTCAAAGCCTCCAGTAGCTGCTTAGTACTATGGGAGTGCCAATAGAGGGCTTGGATTCTATCATATTGATGTTGGTGCTAGGGGCAATAGGTTCAAGCATTGGAATGAGATGGATAACCTTGTGGTCCTGTCCATAGAAGATGGAGTTATTGATGAAGATGGAATTGCTAAGAGCCTTAAGGAATTGTTTGATGTTGATAGACCTTGGCAGTTGAAGAAAGTTGGTGAGTCTAAGTATATCACAAGGTTCCCCCAGATAGAAAAGTGGAAAATCTGGTCATATAGAAGGCCACTCTATTCTACCTCAATAAAGCTAAAGTGGTTGCCTCCCTGAGTGTGTGAAATGGAGAAGTTCAAGCTATATGCAGTCTTACTAAAGTATGGATTCAGGTTGAAGGAATACCTCCAAACTGGGTTGATTGGGACATTATAAGGGAAGTGACTTCAAGTATTTCCCTTATGACTGAGATAGATTGGCCTTACCTGTTCAACAACTTTTTTAGTATGGTGAGAGTCAAAGTGCAGTGTAAAAACTCAGTCAGAATTCCTAAGAAGAGGATCTTTGTTTTCCAAAATGAGTTGTATCTGATCTCTTTCAAATCTGAGGGGTTTATCCAGGAAGACAACTCATCTGGAGATGATTCTGAGAAGGGAGATGAGGAAATAGACCCAGAAGAGGAGGACTTGTTAGATGAGTAAATGAAAGATAAGCGCAAGGAAAAGGGTGCAAAACAGGATGAGCAAGGAGAGAGTTCAAAGAAGGCATCACAACCTGGCCTCTCCTCTTCTAGTTCACAAGGAAATAAAGATACACCTGCTGGCAGCAAGTCTGTAAAGAGGGCTTTTCTCTTTGACGATAAAGGGTTGGAAGATCATAACCAAGCTCTGGAATGTGTGAGCCTATTAAAAGCCATGGAGTTGGAGGAAAATGACTTTCCTAAGGAAAATGCAGAGTTAGACATGAGTGGAAATAAGATGTTAAGAGATAGCTTTCAAGATGAGTATGAAGAAATGAATCTCCATGAGGAACAGACCTACAAGTTACAACTACAGAAGAAGAAAAATCTGCTATCCAGTTAGAGCAATATCGAGCTAGGCTTTTCTACTCATCAGAATATAAGGGCAGTGGAAGAAAAAACCTATGAGGTGATAGATGAATCTGATAATTCTTACATGTGGGATCAACCTATATCCTCTAAGCCAAGCTTAGAAGACTTTGAGAAAGTGGGACAGGAGGACAAGTTGCACAAGGGAAGAAATATTAACAAGAAACCTAAATGGGGGCCAATCCTACCTTTAAGAAGAAGCTCAAGAAACATTGATGATGGGAAGACTATGGTGGACAAGGATCAAGAGGCTAATAGAAAGTGGAATCTAGAAGACAACAAAGGTAAAAAGCAAGTTTCTAATGTCTCTAATGTGGTTTCTGCTCAGCTTTTACTTTTTGTAGCCAAGGATATTGGCATTAATCTTGAGGATGGAAATCCTGATGTAGTTAAGCAAATGATAGAGTTGGAGAGTAGTAGAAGTAGAACAAGTTTTGCTAAATGTTCTTTTAGTAGTTGTTGTGTCACCAAAGATCCAGGACTGGATCTAGAACATGTGTCCAAAGGGATAGGACATGATAGTGTATCACCTGTGAAGCCTACTAGGACTAGTAGTGCTGATTTAGATAAAGAAGAGTTAGAACAAGGCTGGTCTAAGGTAGGTCCTAGGAAGAAAAACAAAAACAAATCCAAATGATAGGCTTGTTCTGGAATATTAGAGGTTTGAACAAGATTGGAACAATTCCTGCTTTAGTCAGTAGGATTCGAGATAATCATGTAGATTTTGTAGGTGTGTTGGAGACTAAAAAGAGAGATTTCAGTCCTACCTTTTTGAAATCCCTTACTAGTAATACACCTTTTAATTGGTGTTATCTTGAAGCCAAAGGGACCGTAGGTGGAATTCTGGTAGGTGCTAATTCAGATATGTACAATGTCTACCTACCAAGTCCTAGATTACTCTGTTAGTGTGATGCTTACCAATAAAATTAATGGGTTTTCTTGGAAACTAATTATAGTTTATGGTCCTGCTTATGATGATAAAAAATAGCTTTCTTGGAAGAATTAGAGGTTGTCTTAGCTTCCTGGAAGGGTCCTTTAGTTATTGGTGGGGATTTTAATCTTGTTAGGTTCATCAGTGATAAGAGTAATGGGCATATTAACCATAGCTGGGCAGACATGTTAAATGATTGGATAGGTAGATGGGCTCTGATTGAGCTGAATGCTAGCAATAAGATGTTTACTTGGACCAACAACCAAGACAATAGAATCCTTGCCAAGATAGATAGAGTTTTCATTTCTACTAATTGGGAGGCTACCTTCCCACTAGCTAGTATCAAAGCCTTAGATAGGTTACCAAGTGATCATAATCCTCTAATTCTTAATTCAGGGGACAACATGTGCTTTGGTAAGAAAATATTTAGATTTGAAAAATGGTGGTTAGAAAAAGACTCCTTTAGAAGTATAGTTCAAAAGGCTTGGAACACTCCTTGTACACTGAGTAAGAGTATTGATATTTGGCAGTTCAGGGTTAGGGACTTTAGGAAGGTTTTTAGAGGTTGGGCTGCTAATGAGGTGGCAGAGCTCAATAGGACTAAAGTTGCTCTTTCCAAGGAGTTTACTAGATTAGAAAGCTTAGCTGAAACTAGAGATTTAGATTCAGATGAGTCCTCCAAGTTAAGTCATAGAAAAACAGCTAGACAATATTTGGCCTTAGAAGAGATCAAAATTAGACAAAGATCTAGGGATAGAAATTTGTTAGAAGGGTACCGAAACACAACATATTTTCAAGCAGTAGCTAACTATAGGAGTAGGAAAAAGAAGATCGAGTGTCTTCAAGGCCCTAGTGGGCTGGTTTATGACCAAAAAGGGATGATGAAGATTGTTGTTGATTTCTATAAATCCCTATTTGCAAAAGAAATAGATACATGTGTTAGGCTTACTCAAAACTTTTGGGATTCTCGGGATAAGGTGAATAGTGAGGAAAATGCTCTTTAACAATCCCTTTTTCTGAAACTGAAATTAAGTCAGCTGGTTTCAACTGATGGGCTATCTTTTCTTTTTTTATTCATAAAGGTTCTTTAGATTTGAGTAGGCTTAATTTTTCTTTAGTTACCTTGATTCCTAAAATAGGAGATGCCAATAATATGAAGAAGTTTAGACTAATTAGCCTTCTCAATTGCAGCTTTAAGATCTTTTCAAAGTTGTTAACTCTAAGGCTTAGTTCTGTGGCTCAAAGAATAGTTGCTCTAGTCAATCTGCTTTTGTTAAGGGGAGGTTCATCTTAGAAAGTGTAGTTGTAGTTCATGAATTAGTTAACAGTATCCATAAGAGTGGAGAACCAGGAGTAGTTTTGAAGTTAGACTATGAAAAGGCTTATGATAGAGTGAGATGGCAATTTCCTTTTGATATGTTAGAGGCTAGGAACTTTGATCCACTCTAGATAGATTGGATCAAGCAAATAGTGGTCGGTGGATCAGTAGGGGTTATGGTTAATGGAGAAGAAAGCCCTTATTTCAAGCCTAGTAAGGGTCTTAGACAGGGTGACCCTTTGTCTCCCTTTTTGTTCAATCTAGTTAGTGATGGGTTTTCTAAAATGCTAGCAAAAGCCTCTGGTAAGGGTCTTGTGGAAGGTTTACTAGGCAACTTTAAGACATGTGGTATTTTATCTTTACAATATGCTGATGATACTATTCTTTTTTGTAAAGCTGATGATAATGCTTATCTTAGGAATTGGAAATGTATTCTTATGTGGTTGGAACAACACTCAGGCATGAGAGTTAATTTTCATAAGAGTGAACTAGTTCCTTTAAATTTAGATCCTTCTGAGGCACATAGGTTAGGGCATATTATGTGATGTCTTGTAGGGTCTTTTCCCCTAAAATACCTAGGGATCCCTTTACACTTTGACAACTTATCTAGAGGAGACATACAACCACTAGTTGACAAAGTGCTTAAAAAATAACTGGTGTGGAGATGTAAATTGATGTCCTTAGCTGCTAGAGCTATGCTTATCAAAACTTGGCTTGCTAGTATCCATGTTTACCTCTTATCTTTTATTAAATTCCCTAAATGGGCTATCAAGATTCTTAATTACCAGATGGGCAATTGTTTGTGGAATGATAGTGAGAATAATCATCAGTACCACCTTGTTAACCGAGATTTAGTCCCTATGTGTAAGGGTTTTGGAGGTTTAGGTATCCCAAACCTTAGAGACTTAAATATTAGTTTACTAGCTTCTTGGCTAAGAAGGTATAATGTTGATAAAGGCAAACTCTATAAAGAGTTGTTAGATTTCAAATATGACACAAACAATCCTAATATTTTTCTTACCAAAACGGCTAGAGCCTCTAATTTCTTTAAAGGCTTTATGTGGGTAGTTGAAAGGTCCTAGATGGCTAGAGGGGGGGGGGTGAATAGCCTATTAAAAATTCTACAAACCACTAGAGCAAAGGTTAGATTAACACTTAAGCGAAGCTTTTTGCTCTAACTCTACTAGGGGTGCAAAGCCACCTATCCAAGCAATTCTAGTCAATTGAGTGTCCAACAAACAATAGCAAGAACCTAAGACACTCAAAACAAGCTAGCAAAGGAAACTTAAACAAGAAGCTAGCTAAACAAGCTACACGCTAACAAGAAAGCTAACTAAGCAAGATATGAAATAATGTAAAAACAAGAAGGAAGGTGATTGTTATACCGATGCCTTGTGAAGAGAATATACCAATGTGAAGAACCAATCACAATATGAACATCAAGAGTAGCTGGGAGACAAGGTTGACACAAAGATTTTCTCTCGAGGTTCACTTGGTTGCCACCAAGCTAGTCCTCATTGTGTCGACTACTCAATTGGTGATTCAGTGGCTAATAGACAATCACAAGCCTAGCCCACTACTCAGGCACCACAAGAATCCACCCAAATGAGAGCAACTCAATGACACGTGCAATCCACTAGAGTTACCCTTTGGCACTCCGTCGAGGTGGGTGCAAGCCCTCTCACAATCGTCGAAGCCTGCCACGAACAATCACCAATCGTGCCAAAGCTTCCTCAATTGCCCAAGCCATCTAGGTGTTGGAAAACACCAAGAATAACAAGAAATCCCGCGGCAATGACGATGACCAAGTGCCACTAAGATGCAATGCAATGATCAAAGCACTTGGATCACTCAAACTCTCACAAGAATGCAATTGAAGCAAAGAGAGATGAGTTGGGGGCTATCTCAAGCAAGTACAAAGAGTAAGAATGAATGGGAGGTGCAAGAGAGAGCCCTAGGAGCCGACCAAAACATATTTATAGAAACCACTAAGCAGCTAGCCGTTTGTCCCTTTTTCTCCACTGTCTGTGTAGCTC